>NW_019168270.1:22416986-22444887 GCF_002303985.1 Durio zibethinus
ATATCTTGCATTCTGGGTTGGATGCATGGTGTAATGCTAAAGAACTTCAGTCAGCTTTGCAAGGGCATCAGCAGCACTCACTTACTCATGCAGATATAGCATTGATTCTACTTGCAGAAATTGCATATGAGAATGATGAAGACTTTCGTTGAGCACTTACCTCTGCTCTTTCACGTCACATTTGTTTCAATGGAAGCTCAGAGGATATTGTACTGGAGCACTGCCAGCATTTTGCTTGTTAATCTACTATACTCACTTGCAGGTCGGCACTTGGAGCTGTATGAGGTTGAAAGCAATGATGGAGAGAACAAGCAGCAGGTTGTCAGTTTGATCAAGTATGTTTCAGTCAAAGCGAGGGATCATGATGTGTGGAGAATGAGACCCTACAGTTACAGGACTGAGCTTCCTAGTGCTGCACTTCTGTCTGCACTGTTCAGAGTATGGTTGATGCAATCTTCTTCCAAGAGATCTTCGTGAGACTTGGGTGTTGAGGCACTCAAATGCGGCTATGGAAATGCACGTCAAGACACCTTGCCTGTCGTTCTCACCAGATCTATCGTGCATTGCGCCCTAGTTTACAAGTGATACATGTGTGTTACTCCTTCGTTGCCTACATAGATGCTTTGGAAATCCAATACCCCCTGTTCTGGGCTTCATCATGGAAATTTTACTGACCTTGCAAGTAATGGTGTGGAGAACATGGAGCCAGAAAAGGTGATTCTCTACCCACAACTCTTTTGGGTTGTGTGGCCATGATGACAAGATTCATTCCATTGTCTACTGCCAGGTTCTTGAGCTTTTCTCGCGTGTGATTGACCGTTTATCATTCCGGACAGAACAATTGAAAATGTTATCCTTTCCAGCATGCCTCGAGATGAGCTTGATAATGTTTGATATTGGGGATTTGTAGTTTCGCACGTATTGGAATATAGGGGCTATGATTTGCCAAAAACCAGTGGCAATCTGCCAGCATTTGAAGGAGTGCAGCCCCTGGTACTTAAAGGACTCATGTCCACTGTTAGTCATGGTGTAGCAATTGAGGTCCTCTCTCGTATCACAGTGCACTCATGTGACTCAATTTTTGGTGATCGTGAGACTAGACTACTGATGCACATTACAGGATTGCTTCCCTGGCTTTGCTTACAGCTCAGCAAAGACCCATTGGTGGGGCCCAACTTCACCACTGCAACAACAGTACCACAAAGCCTGCTCTGTTGCTGCCAACATCTCAATTTGGTGTCGAGCAGAATCATTGGATGAATTAGCCACCGTGCTTCTGGCTTACACCAGAGGTGAGATCAAAAGCATTGATAATCTCCTTGCCTGTGTCTCACCGTTATTGTCCAACGAATGGCTCCCTAAGCACTCAGCTCTGGCTTTTGGACACCTGCTACGGCTACTGGAGAGAGGTCCAGTTGAGTATCAACGTGTGATATTGCTCATGCTTAAGGCATTGCTCCAGCATACTCCCATGGATTCAGCTCAGAGCCCACACATGTATGCCATTGTATCACAGCTAGTTGAGAGCACCTTGTGTTGGGAGGCACTAAGTGTGTTAGAAGCGCTTTTGCAGAGTTGTAGTTCAGTGCCTGGTTCACACCCACTTGAGTCTGGGCCATTTGAAAATGGGACAGATGACAAGGTGCTAGCTCCTCAGACCTCATTTAAGGCTCGAAGTGGGCCACTACAGTATGCTATGGTATCTGGTTTCGGGGTAAGTTCAACATCAGTTCCACAAGCAGTTTCCACCGAGTCAGTTATGACACCTAGAGAGGTGGCTTTGCAAAACACTCGATTGATCCTCGGGCGGGTGCTTGACAGCTGCGCCCTGGGGAGAAGAAGGGAATATAGAAGGCTGGTGCCTTTTGTGACCACAATTGGAAATCCATGACCTGCAAGCTTGCACATTTAATATTATTATATATATTTTTTACTTCTTTTCTTTTTGCTATTAATTTTAAGAAGCTTACATTATACTTTAGATCGAGCGCTGGGAAAACTTGGGACCTGGCTCTGGGCATAATAAGTCTGTAATTGTAGTTAGTAGCGTAATATTTTTGGAAGTGTTAGCATTCCAGGCCCCTTGAAGTCCATGCCTTATGTCACCTATTCTTTATAACTGTGTAATTTCTAAATTTCTCCCCAATCCATTCCTTCGCTTTTGCTACCATCAAACTTTCAGTTTTTTTTTTGTTTTTTGCCAGCTGTCGTGGCCTTGAAGGAAGTTATTAATAATTTTACATTGATTATGTATTAGAATTTGATTGGCTATTTAAATGTTTGTATGTCTTCGATTTTAGGTTGTTTTTTCACGGCAATATCGTGGGATTCAACAGGTAAAAGTGGATAAATATTTAACAAGTTGGCGAGCGAACAATATCTCTTATGTGTTACTCAATATTTAATGGACTGCAATGAGACTTTAAAGTCCTATTAACTATGATGTGGAATTCAGGCTTCAAGGAGAACGAATCTTATCGATCAGCCGGAGAAAAGGAATCTCGAAATTGGTTGTAAAGTAAGCTCATCAATTTAGGAGCTTCTATTTCTGTTTTATTCCATAATTCAAAAGCAAAGATGTTTCCGTGGTCGAAGAAAATGCTGATAACAATAAGAAGTCGGCTTCTGGATTTCCGGTTCTGTTGTAACTCATCTTGCCTTTTTTATCCGATGTGATCGTCAATTTCATTTACGTTTTTGTCTAGCAGTTACATTTTACGTTTTAGCTTTTTGCAGTTCAACCGAGATGAAAATAAGTTTCCGGTATCAACATCTTTGAATATGCTTTGTCTGTGTAGGTAGATAGGTAATTCCTGTAGTTTATTTATATTTTTATTGTTTTGAATTAAATACATATAAAATTTAAAAATTAGTTTTATAATTTATGTTTAATATATTAAACACTAAATAAATATTTTAAATTTTCTTAAATTTATATATAATTTTTACTAAAATTTTAATTCATAACTCATAAATTTTATACCGAATGAATATTTCACTAGTTTATTTATTCTTCTTTATTCTTTCCTTAATGACAAAGTTTGTAATATTTAAAAAAAAAAAAAAAAGATAAGATCAGAAGACTTAGAAATGAAAACGTGGAGAAGTCAACAGTTAAGCAGGAAACTCCAACGAAATTACATTAAAAAACAAACATGATGCGACATCCCTTGACGCCATTGGTCCCCATGGACTCTCGGCAACGTGGATGTCGGCCTTGCCTTGCCCCTGCCTTCTTTGTCAAGAAAACAAAAAAATGAAAATTCTAGAAGCGTCCGGACCATTTCTTATTCCTCCTTATGCTATATGCTATAAATCAGCAGCTGAAGGGTGCAGTGGCTTAACGCTGTTACCTTCACTCATCACCCAAAAGAAAAAAAAAATTACCAAACCGAAAATTTTTCTGTTTCGACAATGGCTGAGGCTGAAAACAATGTTGCTGAAACGATCAACGGTGATTGTCACGATTTTAAGTCGCTTCTGTCTTCTTCAGACAGGGATTTCCTCGTCCGTAACAACGGTGATCAGGTAACTAAGTCCGGTAGAACAAATCTTTCTTGTCTGATTTTTGTCTTCTTGTAACCTTTATCAATGTTTGATTAACAGGGTTTTTTCTTTTAGAAGAGGAAAACAGTTGAGTTTAGGATTTTCCTTTTAAACTCTCTGTGCTTCAGTTTTAATCTTCTAGAAGGGAAAGCTGGAAATTACATTTTTGGGAATGAGTTTTGTTTCTTTTAAGATAGATGTAGTCAACTGGGATAATGATTACGATGTTTTCTGAACTGGGTTTGGAGCTTTCCATTGGCTGCCTAATTCAAATGAAATTGACGAGTTATATTGGGTAAATATTATACTTTTCAATAATAATAATCATATCTGTCTCTACACGTTTATTTTAATATGTTTTTTAATGACTGGACCTGATGAATAATAATAGTGTGAGATCTACTGTTGTGATTTTCGTTTAAGGTATATGAGCTTTATGGTTTGTTGGATATTATCCTGTGTATTTTAGTGGGATCTGGATAACTGTCACTGTTGGAAGGTTTTTTCTTTTCTCTGTTCTTTGCGGTAATTATGTTTGGCAATGTAGCCTGAGATTTTCATTTTACAGGTTAAAATTGACAGTTTGAAGGGGAAGAAACTTGGATTGTATTTCTCAGCATCATGGTGTGGTCCGTGTCGAAGATTCACCCCTAAGTTAGTGGAGGTGTACTCTGAACTCTCTCCCAAAGGCGATTTTGAGATCATTTTTATCTCGGGAGATGAAGATGAAGAGTCGTTCGACGGTTACTTCTCTAAGATGCCATGGCTTGCAATCCCTTTTTCTGATTCAGAAACACGTGAGGGGTTGGATAAGTTGTTCAAGGTGATGGGAATACCTCATCTTGTGCTCTTGGATGAAAATGGGAAAGTCTCCACTGATGACGGAGTTGGGATCATTCGAGAGTATGGAGAGGAAGGGTATCCTTTCACCCCTGAAAAGATCCAAGAATTAAAAGATTTAGAAGAAAAGGCCAGGACTGAACAGTCCATAAAAACTATCTTGGTTTCCCGTTCACGCGACTTTGTAGTTACATCTGATGGAAACAAGGTAACTTTGATAACTGTGCTGATTGTTTACAACGCAGTTGTAGTTTTTATGGCTTTTTTGGATGGGTTTGAAATTATCATTGCTATCCTAATCTGTACTTTGTTCTTTATTTGTATACTAGGTACCTGTGTCTGAACTTGAGGGGAAGACTGTAGGTCTATATTTTGCAGTGTCTACCTTCAAGCCATCTGCCGATTTTACTGCAAAACTTGCCGAAGTTTATAAGAAATTGAAGGAAAAGGGGGAGAATTTTGAGATTGTTGTGATATCCCTTGATGATGAAGAGGAATCTTTCAAGGAAAGCTTTGTGGCACCTTGGTTGGCAGTGCCTTTCAAAGACAAGAGCTGTGAGAAATTGACTAGGTACTTTGAGCTCTCTACCCTTCCAACTATTGTTATTATTGGGCCAGATGGGAAAACTCTTCACTCTAATGTTGCTGAAGCTATTGAAGAACATGGGATTCAGGCCTATCCCTTCACCCCTGAAAAATTTGCAGAGCTTGCAGAAATAGAGAAAGCAAGAGAGGCAGCACAAACTCTGGAATCGGTTCTGATTTCAGGGGATCTGGATTTTGTCATTGGGAAGGATGGTGCTAAGGTATGGTTTTTAGGTTTCCTTAGATGCTGCTAATTCTTCAATATCCTCTCAACCTTAAATTCTGTTTTAACCAAAATGATTTGACCTTATATTGATTTGGAGTTTCTTCAGCATTTTTTTAGCTTCACTTTAGTCACTAGTCATGCATTAGACCATAGTTTTGTCACTACACACCCCACCATATTCTGCCCGCATTCTCTTTCACAGCTCTTTAACTATTTTTTCTCAAGTATTTCATGCTCCATACGAGTATAAGCAATGGTTGGCAGCAAGGCTACTCAACTCAGCCCCATATTTCTGATGAGTAATCAATTTATATCCCATTTCAGGTTCAGGTCACTGACTTGGTAGGGAGGACTGTTCTCTTGTACTTCTCAGCACATTGGTGCCCCCCATGTCGTGCCTTCACTCCAAAACTTGTTGAAGCATACAACAAGATCAAGGCAAAGGATGAAGCGTTTGAAGTGGTTTTTATTTCTAGTGACAAGGATCAAGCCTCCTTTGAGGAATATTATTCAGAAATGCCCTGGCTGGCACTTCCTTTTGGTGATGCTAGGAAGCCATTGTTGAGTCGCAAATTCAAGGTCCAAGGCATCCCTATGCTTATTACCATCGGACCAACTGGAAAAGCTGTTACAAATGAGACCAGGAATCTGATAATGGACCATGGGGCCGATGCTTATCCTTTCACTGAGGAGCGTTTGAAGGAGATTGAGGCGAAGTATGAGGAGACGGCAAAGGAGATGGCAAAGGAGTGGCCTGAGAAGCTAAAACATGAACTGCATGAGGAGCATGAGCTGGTGCTAACTCGTCGCAGGTCTTACTATTGTGATAAATGCAATGAACGAGGACAAATCTGGTCATTCTACTGTGAAGAATGTGACTTTGATCTGCATCCAAAGTGTGCCCTGGAAAAAGATAAAGAAACCAAAGCTGATGAAAAGGAGGAAGAAAGTCCAAAGGAAGGCTGGGTCTGTGATGGGGAGGTTTGCAAAAGAGCTTGATGAACTTTATCCATGGGTTTGGTGGTGCAATTTTCTATTTTTCATGTATGTTTTCAGTTATGGCAGTGGTAGTCTACTCTATGGTTTGTTTCTTGTTGGGCTTGGAAATACTTGGGTATTGTAGCAGTGGTGCTCTATGGTTTTTTTCTTATGAAGCTATGTCATATCTTACGAGGTAATAAAAACTTTGAAAGCGGGTCTTAAGTAGCAATGGTGTTCTAAACTTGAATGCATATCTACTGTGAAAAACCTGCAGATTGGGTGCTCTATGTACTGTAGATTGGATTGCACTGTCCACTCCACGTGTTGATTTCTTTTTTAATTTTTTACATATTTATTATAAAACGTTTTTGGGGTTCTCATAGCTTTCTCTTATTGGTGCGCTCTACTTCTTTATTTTTTTTAATATCATATATTTCTACTTTTTATATTTAATTATAAAAAATTTTAAAATGAGACAATTTTTTTGTTTTTGGTGGGACTCTTTTTCGGTTTGGTTTTTTCAAATTTTTTATGTATTTTATATTTTTCCAATGAGGGCTGGGATTCACTTTTTTTGAATTTTTTTTTCAGTTTTACATTTTTTATATGTTTTCATTTTTCTTTATATTTTCTATAAAAAATTTTTGAAAGTAAGATTCACAATTCTTTGTGCTTTGTGCGACTCTCTTTTTTTTTTTTTTTTTTTACGGTTTGTCTTTTAAAAACTTTCAAATTTTTTTATATATTTTATTTTTTTTATTTCAAAGGGATCCATTATTTTGGGAGAAACCCATTATTCTATTATAATTTTTTTTTGGAATCTGTTTTTTTTACTAATCTTTTAGGGTGGCGAGGTTTTTTATTTCGAAGGGATACATTTCTTAATTTTTAAAAAAATTTAATTATTTATTATATATTTTTATTACTTAGTTGATACAAAATGTTGTGTTTCTTTTTAATTAAGTTTTGATTTTATATATTTTTTCATTTTTTTTATATTTAATAAATTATTGTTTAGATTTTAATTTTTTATCAATTTGTCAAAAATATGTGAGTAACAAATAATTTATTTATTTTTTACTTTTACTGTTTAATTTTTTTTCTTGTTGATAAATTTTTTATTTTTATTTAATAAATATATTTGAAATATTTTTTTAACTGATGAACAAATTTGATATTATTATTAAATATATTATTTTTAGTTATTTTTTATATGATATTTTAAAAATTATTAACGAGGAGGTCAACGTCATATCTTAATTTAATTTTTTTGTCCTTTCTTTTGGTTTTTTTTTTCAAATTCATGATATAAATTTGTCAAAAAATAATTGTTGCCGGTGTTATGTGTCAACTTAATTTTTTTTATTTTTTTCTTTAGTTTTTTTATTCCTGTTTTTTCCACTTTTCTATTTAATAAATATTTTTTATTTATTCTTTTATGGGGAGGGTAATTTTTATTAATAATTAGAATAACTTTGGTACCTTCTTTTGTAATTAAATAGTTTTGTATAGAAATATATTAATGGATGTATCAACATGATATCTAGATTTGATTTTTTTTAAAATTTTTTAAAATTTTATAATATAAGAAAAATGATCTTCTTAATCAATAATATCAAATTGGCTTTGCAAACAAAAAATCACAATATAATAAAAAAATTAAATATAAAAAAGTAAATAAAAATAAAAATATATAATACAAATTTTACAAGAAAAGTTAATTACCAATGTAACGTGCAACTCAACTTATTTTATTCCATTATTTTTTATTTATTTAATTAGATAATTTTTTAAGAAAAAATCACTTATTTATACTCGTGTCATCATTTTTTTTATTTTTTTATATATTTTAAATTAGATAATTGATAACAAAGACAATCGATAAATTAATTTTCAAAAAAAAAATTAATAGTGATACGGGTATAAAATAACTCACATCCGATAAGTTTTAATTTATTTGAATCTAATAGCATTATTTTACAAAAAATTAAGACCAAATCAAAAATAAATTATGGTGTTTTGTTTTACCTTAATTATATATATTAAATTATAGTTTAAATTATTTATTTAATTTTATATTTATATATGTATTATATTAATAAAATTATTATTTAATATCTTAATTTAATAAAAAATTATATTTATGCATAATTAAAATGAAATTCATTTATTATATAAATTTAATTCAATTTTTTTGTTTGATCTTCATTTAAAGTCTCAACGTGCCATTTTTTTTTTTTCTCTTTTCTCTTTTAACTTTTTATGGATTTTTTATTTTGATAAATTTTGTGACAAAAAAATATAGATGCCTAAGTGATACCCGATTTATTTTTTTTACTTTTGATTTTTTTAATAAAGTAAAATTTATAATAAAATGAGCTTATTCATAACAATGACAAAATAATTTGTATAATACCCCAATGAGCTTTCCTTTACTTTGTTTTTTTTTTTTTTTTTTTTTACTTTAACCCCAATCTTGCTTTTTTTTTTTTTATGATTTTCACATGGCAGTCCATTTGAGTTTTTTTTTTTTAGTTTTTCTTTTTGCATTTTTTTAATAAGATAATTTTTGTAACACAATTTACAATTTTATAAATATGTCAAAACAATTCGTATCTCATGATTCTTTATTTATCTTAATTCAACAAATGGATGATTTTCAAAAATCAAGATTGAATTACGGCAAGTTAAATTTTTAAGAAAAAGATAAGATTAGATAAGAAGTGTGTTCATAGTATTTTGTTACGACCTATTTTGAAGTGTCTATAAAATATTTTTTTTATTTTTTGTTTAGTTATATTTATATATATATACATACATATATGTATTCTATTAGTAAATTAATTATTTTTATTTTAATTTAAAATTTTTTTATTTTAAGCTTAATATGATATGTCAATGTATCATCCTCTATTTGCTCTTTTTTTTTCTTTTTATAACTTAATTTTTAGTTTTTTTCAACTTTTTTCATTTACTTTTCTCTCACTTTTTTACTTTTTTTTTTGGTGTTTTTCATATTTTTTGGACTAATTTAAAGAAAAGTTGGTCAATTAAGATATACATGTTTCATCTCCATTTATTTTTCTCTCATTTTATATATTTTTTAAATTGGATAAATTTTGCAACAAAAAACAATAATTAGATATGGTAAAACGAAAAAAATTTACTCGCAATTAGATCAAATAATTCAAAACATGACTCAATGGAATAACAGAAAAAAGATATAAAAAATGAAAATAACACAGGTTAAAATTGTAGCAAAATAAATAAAAAATATTTTTTTTGCATTAATATGAATTATGACATTTAATTTTTATGAAAAACATAATATAAATATACGAATTCTTAATATTTTATATAATACGATTACATGAATTGACATGTCTATCTGTGACATTATGTGGACACCTTTCTAATTATATATATAAATATATGTGTGTGTATATATATATATATATATATATATATATATAACGTTATGAATGCTTTTTAAAATATGATAAAATATTTAATGCAATGTTAGAATTTTAAAAAAATTAAAATATGGTAGTTGAATTATGGATTTGTTAGTTAATATGGTGTTTACTTCTAATATAATTAATTTAAAATGATGATACGTAATAAATAAATAATATTTAAGTATTATATTAGTTAATAAATTTATAATTTAAATACTATATTAAAATTTTTTTAAATTTATGCTTCTCATTAGATATTTATTATTCAAAACCATTCGTAACATTAATCATAAAAAAATAAAAATACTATTTGCAATACTAATTTCCCTCAAACTTTTGATCATTGGTATATAATCTTAATTATTACAGGACGTTTGGTTCGTAAAATTTTAAATTTTGAGAAAAATATGATCTTTGAAAAAGTATGATTTCGAAGAAAATGTAATTTTTTATGACATCTCATTTTTAAATTCCTATATTTAGTTAGGAGGAATATGAGATTACTTAATCATTTTTTTTACTATAATGTCTTTCACTACATAATAAATCTAGCAATTTGTTAAATAAAAATAATTGACAAAAAATGCATTTAAAATTGTAGAAACACAATATTCAACTGGCTAATTATAAAAAAAAAAAAATAGTCATCAATTATTACATTAATTTCATGCAGTAATTGATTATACACTTGTTTTAAAAAAATTATAATAAATAATTATTGCGTTTAGCTTTTAAAAAATATAGTAATTGATTAATTTAAAAAAATTATAATATACAATTATTGTGTTTATCCTAAAAAAATAATAATTAATTATTTTAAAAAAATAATAAATAAGTATTGCATTTACTTTCAAAGAAATTTAATAATTAATTATTTTATTAAAATTATAATATATAATTACAGCATTTATGACTAAACAAAATACAATAATTGATTATTTTAAAAATTATAATGAATAATTGCTATGTTTATTTTTTAAAAGATGAAATATTTAATTATTTTAAATAAATTATAATAATTAATTATTACATTTATTAAAAAAATACAATGATTAAACTTTTTATATATTTTACAAAAATTACAAAATATAATTAGTACATTTAATTTTACTGAAACGCAATAATTATTTATTTTACAACAATTCATCGGCATTGTATATATTACAAGTAGATAGCTAAAAAAATTTTAGATCCATCGCATGGGTCCCATCTCCAATTGTTCCTTCTACATTTTATTTGGTCCCTTCATTTCATAGCGTTGATCCCATCTTCAATTAACGCAGGAGAGACTCATATTAGCTGCTGCCACATATCAACTACTTCAAAAAAGTGGAATGGCATGCGAAAAATAAAAACACAGTAAACGATTATAATTATTGCATTTCAAAATTTTCAAAAGTAATATTCAGTTAGAAAAATATAAAAAAAAATTATTAGTAATCAAATACTATTTTTTTATTTAAAGAAACGTGGTAAATTTTATAATTACTGTATTTTAAAATTTATAATTTTGGTATTTGAATGAAAAAAATTCAAAAAAATTCATAATTATTGTTTTTTTTTTTATCTAAATGTCATATTTGACATTTAAAAAAAAAAAACTCAAATGCTATCCCACATTTTGCAATAAACATAACATTAGTGATATTTATTTTTTCTTAAAAAAATTTAAATTTCATTATCATACATTAATTTTTCAAAAAATAAAATAAAAAATAATTTTTTATTCAAATTAAATATGAAATAAAGTTTTTTTTTAATCTTAAAATACCACACAAAAGTAAAATTTTAATTCCTAAATTTTTGAGTACTGTTAAGAGATTTTTTCAAGAATCGGATACATCTAATAAAACATGAAAATTTAAGTACTCAACAACAACACTCCAAAGGAAATTCTGGTGAAGATATCTTGCATTCTGCGGTTGGGATGCACGGTGTTAATGCTAAAGAACTTCAGTCAGCTTTGCAAGGGCATCAGCAGCACTCACTTACTCATGCAGATATAGCATTGATTCTACTTGCAGAAATTGCATACGAGAATGATGAAGACTATCGCGAGCACTTACCTCTGCCCTTTCATGTCACATTTGTTTCAATGGATAGCTCTGAGGATTTTGTACTGGAGCACTGCCAGCATTTGCTTGTTAATCTACTATACTCACTCGCAGGTCGGCACTTGGAGCTGTCTGAGGTTGAAAGCAACGATGGAGTGAACAAGCAGCAGATTGTCAGTTTGATCAAGTATGTTCAGTCAAAGCGAGGGAGCATGATGTGGGAGAATGGGGACCCTACAGTTACAAGGACTGAGCTTCCTAGTGTTGCACTTCTGTCTGCACTTGTTCAGAGTATGGTTGCTGCAATCTTCTTCCAAGGAGATCTTCGTGAGACTTGGGGTGTTGAGGCACTCAAATGGGCTATGGAATGCACGTCAAGACACCTTGCCTGTCGTTCTCACCAGATCTATCGTGCATTGCGGCCTAGTGTTACAAGTGATACATGTGTATTACTCGTTCGTTGCCTACATAGATGCTTGGGAAATCCAATACCTCCTGTTCTGGGCTTCATCATGGAAATTTTACTGACCTTGCAAGTAATGGTGGAGAACATGGAGCCAGAAAAGGTGATTCTCTACCCACAACTCTTTTGGGGTTGTGTGGCCATGATGCACACAGATTTCATTCATGTCTACTGTCAGGTTCTTGAGCTTTTCTCTCGTGTGATTGACCGTTTATCATTCCGGGACAGAACAATTTAAAATGTTCTCCTTTCCAGCATGCCTCGAGATGAGCTTGATAGTGTTGATATTGGGGATTTTCAGCGTATGGAATATAGAGGCTATGATTTGCCAAAAACCAGTGGCAATCTGCCAGTATTTGAAGGAGTGCAGCCCCTTGTACTTAAAGGACTCATGTCCACTGTTAGTCATGGTGTAGCAATTGAGGTCCTCTCTTGTAGCATAGTGCACTCATGTGACTCCATTTTTGGTGATCGCGAGACTAGACTACTGATGCACATTACAGGATTGCTTCCCTGGCTTTGCTTACAGCTCGGCAAAGACCCGTTGGTGGCCCCAGCTTCACCACCGCAACAACAGTACCACAAAGCCTGCTCCGTTGCTGGCAACATCTCAATTTGGTGTCGAGCAAAATCATTGGATGAATTAGCCACTGTGTTTATGGCTTACACCAGAGGTGAGATCAAAAGCATTGATAATCCCCTTGCCTGTCTCACCGTTATTGTCCAACGAATGGCTCCCTAAGCATTCAGCTCTGGCTTTTGGACACCTGCTACGGCTACTGGAGAGAGGTCCAGTTGAGTATCAACGTGTAATATTGCTCATGCTTAAGGCATTGCTCCAGCATACTCCCATGGATTCGGCTCAGAGCCCACACATGTATGCCATTGTATCACAGCTAGTTGAGAGCATCTTGTGTTGGGAGGCACTAAGTGTGTTAGAAGCTCTTTTGCAGAGTTGTAGTTCATTGCTTGGTTCACACCCACTTGAGTCTGGGCCATTTGAAAATGCTAGCTCCTCAGACCTCATTCAAGGCTCGAAGTGGGCCACTACAGTATGCTATGGTATCTGGTTTCGGGGTAAGTTCAACATCAGTTCCACAAGCAGTTTCCTACGAGTCACTTATGACACCTAGAGAAGTGGCTTTGCAAAACACTCGATTGATCCTCGTGAGGGTGCTTGACAGCTGCGCCCTGGGGAGAAGGGAATATAGAAGGCTGGTGCCTTTTGTGACCACAATTGGAAACCCATGACCTGCAAGCCTGCACATTTAATATTATTATATATATTTTTTTACTTCCTTTCCTTTTGCTATTAATTTTAAGTAGCTTACATTACACTTTTAGATCAATAGCTGGGAAAACCTGGGACCTGGCTCTGGGCATCATAAGTCTGTAATTGTTGTTAGTGGTGTAATATTTTTGGAAGTGTCAGCATTCCAAGCCCCTTGAAGTCCTTGCCTTAATGTCACCTATTCTCTATAACTGTGTAATTCCTAAATTTCTCTCAATCCATTCCTTCGCTTTTGCTACCATCGAACTTCCAGTTTTTATTTTTATTTTTATTTTTTTTATGCCGGCTGTCATGGTGCTGAAGGATGTTATCAATAATTTTACATTGGCCGTGTACTAGAATTTGATTGGTTATTTAAATGTTTACATATCTTCGATTTTAAGTTATTTTTTCAAGGCAATACCATGAGATTTAACAGAGAAAAGTAGATAATATATAACAAATTGGTGTGAAACGAACAATATCTCTTATATGCTACTCAACATTCAATGGACTGCAAAGAGATTTTAAAGTCCTATTAACTATGATATGCAATTCAGGCTTCAGGGAGAAGGAAGCATATCGATCAGCTGGAGAAAAGAAATCTCGAAAGTGGTTGTAAAGTAAGCTTATCAATTCAAGAGCTTCTATTTCTGTTTTATTCCATAATTCAAAAGCAAAGATGTTTCCGTGGTTAAAGAAAATGCGGATGACAATAAGAAGTCGGCTTCTGGATTTCTGGTTCTGTTTTTACTCATCTTGCTTTTTCTATCCGATGTGATCGTCAATTTCATTTACGTTTTTGTCTAGCAATTACATTTTATGTTTTAGCTTTTTGCAGTTCAACTGAGATGAAAATAAGTTTCCGGTATCAACATCTTTGAATATGCTTGGTCTGTGTAGGTAGATTTTTGTTTTGAATTAAGTACATATAAAATTTAAAAATTAATTTTATAATTTATGTTAAATATATTAAATAGTAAATATATATTTTAAATTTTCTTAAATTTATATATAATTTTTACAAAAGTTTTAATTCATAACTCATAAGTTTTATACCGAATGAATATTTCACTAGTTTGTTTATTCTTCTTTACTCTTTCCTTAGTGACAAAGTTTGTAATATTTAAAAAAAAAAAAGAAGAAAAAAAAAGAAGATAAGATCCGAAGACTTAGAAAAGAAATCGTGGCGAAGTCAGCAGTCAAGCACTCCAACGAAACTACACCATTACAAAACAAATATGACGCTGCATTCCTTGACGCCATTGGTCCCCGTGGAATCTCGGTAACGTGGATGTCCGCCTTGCCATGCCAATGCCTTCTTTGTCAAGAGAAAAAAGTAAATTCTATAAATCAGCAGCTGCAGAGTGAAGAGTGGCTTAACGCTTCACCTTCACTCATCATCCAAAAGAAAAAAAAAAAAAGAAATAAGACCAAAACAAATTCTGTTTCAACAATGGCAGAGGCTGAAAACAATGTTGCTGAAACGATCAACGGTGATTGTCACGATTTTAAGTCGCTTCTGTCTTCTTCAGACAGGGATTTCCTTGTCCGTAACAACGGTGATCAGGTAACTAAGTCCGGTAGAACAAATCTTTCTTGTCTGATTTTTGTCTTCTTGTAACCCTTATCAAAGTTTGATTAAAAGGGTCTTTTAGAAGAGGAAAACAGTTGAGTTTAGGATTTTCCTTTTAAACTTTTCTGTGCTTAAGTTTTAATCTTCTAGAAGGGAAAGCTGGGAAATTATATTTTTTGGGAATGGATTTTGTTTCTTTTAAGATTAGATGTAGTCAACTGGGATAAGGATTTAGGATGTTTTCTGAACTGGGTTTGGAGCTTTCCATTGGCTGCCTAAATCAAATGAAATTGACAAGTTATATTGGGTAAATATTATAGTTTTTAATAGTAATAATAATCGTAACTGTCTCTACACGTTTATTTTAATATGCTTTTTCAACGACTGGACCTGATGAATAATAATAGTATGAGATCTACTGTTGTGATTTTAGTTTAAGGTATATGAACTTTATGGTTTTTACTTTTTACTTTTAGTATGGGATATGGTTTTCTTCTTAGTGATAATTTTTTTAATTTTTATTTAATAAATCTTTTTGAAATATCTTTTTAACTGATGAACAAATTTGATAATAATATTATTAAAGATATATTTTTTATTTACTTTTTATGTGATAATTTAAAAATATTAACGAGGAGTCAATGTCATATCTTTTTTTTTTGTCCTTTCTTTTTTTTTTTTTGATCTTTTTACAAATTCATGAAATAAGTTTTTCTAAAAATAATTATTGCCGATGTTACGGGTCGACTCAATTATTTTTTTTCTTCATTTTTTCTTTAGTTTTTTTTCTTCCTTTTTTTCACTTTTATATTTAATAAATATTTTTATTTATTCTTTTATGGGTAGGGTAATTTTTACAATAATTAAAATAACTTTTGTACCTTCTTTTGTAATTAAATAGTTTTGTATAGAAATATATTAATAGATGTATCAACATGACATCTAGATTCGATTTTTTTCAAACTTTTTAAAATTTTATAATATTAAAAAATGATATTTTTAATCCATAATATCAAATTTGTTTTTAAAAAAAAAACAATATAATCAAAAAAATTAAATATAAAAAAGTAAACAAAAATATATAATATATAATATAAATTTTACAAGAAAAGTTTATTACTAATATCGCGTGATAGCTCAACTTTTTTTTTATTTTATTCCATTCTTTTTTGTTTATTTAATTAGATAATTTTTTAAGAAAAAATAATTTATTTGTACACATGTCATCATATTTTCTTTTTTTCTTTTTTTATTTTTTTAGTCAGATAATTGATAACAAAGACAGTCAATAAATTAATTTTGAAAGAAAATTTTTAATAGAGATATGGATATAAAATAACCAACATCCGATAGGTTTAATTCGTCTAGATCTTATAGGTGTTTTTTTTCTTTGAGATCAAATTGAGACTTTTTTACAAAAAAATTAAGATAAAGTCAAAGATGAGTTTATGATGTTTTGTTATACCTTAATTATATATGTTAAATTATAGTTTAAATTATTTATTTAATTTTATTTTGATATATGTATTATATTAATAAAATTATTATTTAATACCTTAATTTAATTAAAGAAATTATATTTATGCAAAATTAAGATACAATTAATCCATTAGATAAATTTGATTTAGTTTTTTTGTTTGATCTTCATTTAAAGTCTCAATGTGTCATATTTTTATTTTCTTTTAACTTCTTATAGATTTTTTATTTTGATAAATTTTGCGAAAAAAAAAATATAAGCACCTAAGTGATACCTCAATTTGTTTTTTTTCTTTCAATTTTTTTAATCAAGTAAGTTTTACAATAAAATGAGCTGATTCATAGCAATGGCAAAATAATTTGTATAATACCCTAATGAGCTTTCCTTTACTTTGTTTAATTTATTTTTTATTTTCAACCCTAATCTCCTTTTTTTTTTTTTATGATTTTCACATGGCACTCCATTTGAGTTTGTTTATATTTAGTTTCTTTTTTGCATTTTTTTAATAAGATAATTTTTGCAATGCAAGTTGCAAATTTATAAATATGTCAAAACAATTCTATCTCTTGATTCTTGATTCATCTTAATTTTGATAAAAGGATGATTTTCAAAAATCAAGATTGAATTACGATGAGCTGAATTTTTTAAAAAAAAGATAAGATTAGGTAAGAAGCGTGTTTATAGTATTTTGTTACGATCTATTTTGAAGTGTTTATAATATATATATATATATATATATTTAGTTACATATATGTATTCTATTAGTAAATTAATTCTTTTTATTTTAATTTAAGATTTTTTATTTTAAGTTTAATATGAGATGTCAACGTATCATCCTTTATTTGCTTTTTTTTTCTTTTTATAACTTAATTTTAGCTTTTTTTCAACTTTTTTCATTTACTTTTCTCTCACTTTTTACGTTTTTTTTTTTTGTGTTTTTCATTTTTTTGGACTAATTTTACAAGAAAAGTTGATCAATTAGGATATACACGTTTCATCTCCATTTATTTGTTTCTCATTTCACTCTAGGGGTTTAGGTTTTTATTAACATTTTTTTTCTACTTTTAATAGTGTTTATAAACGTCATTAAAAGATTTGCGACGTTTGTAAAAAATACCAATTAAAGTATCGGCTATACACGCGTCAGGGGAAATAATGGCGTTTTCTATAAAATGCCATTATATTAGAAGCATTTATATATAGAAAATGTCACTATTTTAGTGACGTTTGTATCTTTAAAATGTCGTTAATTTAGTGACATTTGTATCAGAAAAACACTGCGAATATGGTGGCATTTATATGATTTAGTGACTTTTTTTTATAAGAACGTTGCTACTTTTAGTGGCGTTTTATGGTACAAACACCATTGAATTTAGAATTTAGCAGAATTCTTAAACACGAACGCCACGAAATTAATAAATTTAATTTTGTTTTAATATTTTTTTGTTAATATTTTTTCCTATTAATTTTTCCTGTTAATAAAAACCAACTTAAATTTTGAAACTAAAATTAATAAATACTTAATTCATGATCAAATATGCATATAATTAATATAAAGTTTAATAATTAATATAATAACATTCAAATTGTTTTAATACATTAACAAAAAAAATTAAAATGTATGAAATTGATGACTGCATAGATTTGAAAAATTACCAATTGATGAAGGAATTTTTTCACCTTGGTCACTAATATGCTCAAGAACCTACTCAATAATACCATACAATTTTTAACACTTAATAGTAGACTTTTTTATATTAAAAAATATAAATATTTACTAAATATAATACATGAGTTGGTGGACCCCTGAGATTAGTTTATGAAAATTGTTGTTGCACAAAATTCATAAGATAATCGAATCGATCATGCAAATGCTAAAATTTTGCATGCTATTGCTCCATTCTAACATGTTCTTCCTTAAATTTGACACGTTCCTGTTCTCTTTTTGCTTCAATTTGTTGGAAAACGTTGTTGCATAGTTTGCAACTCCGATATCAACATCGAAATGTCTCGTGAAGACTAACTTGCTGAAAATATATAATTTTGAGAGCTACCCATATATTAATGGTGTTGACCCAATCCAACACGCAACCTGTCCATGCCTTTCTTTTCTAGCAACTTATGAATATTCGATTAGTAATCATGTCTTTTCACTAACCATAAGCTATTAAATTATTTATATGATACACTACTTTCAAGTTATAACTAGATTTAATTGATATATATTTTAAAAAAAGTAAATATTTACTTTTATGTTAAAATAGATGTTATAAATTACCATAATTTTTTGTGTTTCAACATTCAAGTAAGATCTTTCTTTTTTTTTTATGTGTGTTAAGTAAAATAGTTCAACACATCTAATTTTACCACCCATCTTAATTACTATACAAAAACATATGTTATTGTTAAAAACATATCAACCGTAACTTGTTCATGCATATCAAGGTTGTCAATCAAGTTCAAAAATTTCAAACAATTTTAATATCATGTATTTAATCTATCTAAATTGTTAAAATATAAATATAATAGTAAAATTATATTTTGACCCTTAACAACACAATAGTCTTAAACAAACGCAAACAATAAAAGCATTTTCGCCTTTCACATATATCGATCATGGAAACTAAATTCAATTATTTGGACAAGTTTAATATCATGGATTGAAGCCATCCAAACTGTTCAATGCCATCAAAAAGTTTAATTTGTATTTTTTCATTGTATAAGCAAAAATAGTCCTAAATAGACATAAATGATAACTTTTTCACACATATCAACCTTAGAAACCAAGTTCAATTAATCGAATAAGTTTAATATCAAGTATTAAACCTATGCAAACTGTTAAAATAGAACAATAACAATAATTTTGTATTTTTCCTAAATAAACGTAAACAATAATTTTTTCATACATATCAACCGTGTTAACTAAGTTTAATACTTTCGATAAATTTAATATCATGTATTAAAACTATCAAAACTATTAAAATAGAACAATAACCGTTAATTTGCATATTTACCTTTTAACAACACAAAAAGTTCATTCATTGGAATAAGTTTAAAATCATAAATCTTACTATTCTTTTTGCTTTTTTGCAAAACTTTTTGATCCATTTGTACGGCTATATTTTTATTACTTTCTACTACCAATCCTAATATGTTCTCTTTCCTGTCATAAAAAATAATTGCGTCTATAGTAGATATACAAATATTACCAACTTAAAGCCATTAAAACACTTTTCATATTTCATTTTACTATACAAAGTTAAAAATTAGTATCTCTCCTTTTCTTAAGAACCAAAATCTAACTAATTGTTCATATTGCCACCTAATCACATTACGGGGTAGATTTTCCATCATCGCCTCTATAGTAGTATTTTGATCAAAATACTTATTCTTCAAATTATGCTTATAATCTTTTCATTTCTTTCTTAGTGACTTAAGCACAAATGAAGTTGGTATTTTAAGTATAAATCTTGATTGTAATAATACAATAAGAGAAGTTTAAATAAGTAATAATATTTTCATATGTAATTAATTATAGTAATACCTCAATAAAGTTTAAAGCATCGGCCTTAACTTCTACTGGAACTTTATGCCATGTTTTATAATGAATAGGCAATTTCATTCCATTACGGGCAAGCATGCCTAGGAATCCAACCAACAGTTGAGCCTCTTTACCAATTGATTGCCTATCAGAGTTTGCAGACAATACAATACGTTCGTTCGGAGGTAGTGCAAATAATTCCTTCAAAGTTGTCCAGCCTCTGGTCTTCCATTGATCATTGTTATCAACTACAAAAAAAAATCAATTTGTAAAATGCCAATATTTTAATCATTATAATCGAATTTTAAATATTGGGTATATGATACCTGAATTCAAATTTAAAGCATAATTAATTGACGGGATACTATATAAATCGAGACCTCTCGTATTGCCAAATCTAATATAGTTGAAAGGTTAGAAGTGACTGAGTTAGATCCAACGGTATGATCATTTTCTTTCAAAAGATTTAGTCCATAGCCAATATCAACATGTGGCATAGATGATTCTGAACTAATATCTCTAATATGTATTCCTTTCAATCTATTCTTCTACATTATAGCTTACCTGTATCATAAAAGTGAATATATAAAAGATATTAGTTTAGAACATTTATAAAGACATTGAGAAGTTAAGAAATCATAACCTACAATATATAAAAAGCATATCGATTTAATGAAATCAAAAGATAATGTATGATTTACAATACAATAAATATATAATAGCGAATACAACATTAATTACATACAAGCATTTACTACATTATGTCTTAAACACTAAAATTACAAAATATAGATGATCCATCATGATTCATAAATATCTTCAATAACATTTTCGTAGACCCACTGATCGTAGATACTAAAGATATTTTCATCCAAGTTTTATTTAGCAAAAAGATAACATTCAGTTCCATGTTCAACATCATCTATAGTAATTAATCTCATATCAAATAAGTCTCTAGGTGTATTTCGAAGAATAATAAACCAACCTAATTTTTTGGGATTTTTAGAATAAAAAACTTGTTTGACTTGAGATGAAAAAATATAAGGTTCATCAATGAGCTATTGTCTAGTGTAAATTAATAAAAAAAAAATTCATAATTATAAATCCATACTGATTTTTTTTAATACCTCTCACACTATTCACATTAGCCTAATCACAGCAAAATAAGACAACTTTTAACTTGCCATAATAGTCCAACTCAATGATATCATTAATCATACCATAATAGTTAACATTTCTCTTTAAAAGGTAACATTTCTTTTTAAAGGGTTAGTATCCCTAGCACTCGCATAGCTAATAGTTGATGGAGTAACAACTCCTGAATTTTGTATACTTCTAAATCTTTTACAGGATTTAGCATGAAATCTAAATCCATTGATGATGAAATCTTTATATCATTTCACAATCTTGTTTAGACCTTGTGAAAGATAGTTCACCTCTTCACTAACGAGCCTTCCACTACAAACCTATAGAGGTGGAATAAATATATATATGTTATTAATGTTAGTTATACATAAGCATTCTATGTAGATTTTTCATAACGAGAAGTATGACATTACTTACAGTTGCTCTTAACCATTCATGAAAGTTTTCGATGAACAACTTATCAAGCTCTCAAGGGTTTGATCATTTATGATGTGTAAGAGCTCTCAAATTATTTTTATACTCACTACAAAGCATCATGATAAAGTATTAACAATAAAAAATAATAAATTATGCTGTAATGAATAATTTTCTTGCTAAAAAATTCACGTGCAAAACAATTCAATTGAGTCATGATGGAAAAAAACATATCGATGTGCTTGAGCCTAAGATTTATCATCTAACTCTATTATTTCAGCTTTGCCTATTAGTTGTCCAAAAGTTTCAAAAAGATAACTGTAGGCAAAGTCAGTATGCTACATACTAATATTTCTCGATAGTCTATTAAATCTCGTTTCAACATCTTTCAAATAATGAGAACAAAATATCATACACTCTTTTGCTAAAAATCTTTCAATAATAGAACATTTCGGATAGTTTTTGTTGCGATAATAAGACTTTAACCTCTCCAAAAACCTACCTAATAAAATATTAGTCATATATCTTTTTAACTAGAGTGGCATGATCATCCATAACAACCTAATCAATCTATTAACAAATAATATTTTTCGATAGAATACATCTATCGATAATAAACTAGCCCATCGACTTTTGCTTCATATGGAAGGTGGATAATCAAATGCATCATAATAATGAAAAAGTTTGGAGAAAAAATCTTCTCTAAATGGCATAAAGTAATCACGACTTGATCTTGAAGTTTGTTAAGTTCTACCATATTCATACATTTTTCACATAGATATTTAAATATGTTACTTAATTCAATTATCACAGAAGTGACTTGTTTTGACATTGATGAAGTAAAGCAATTAGAAGTAAGTCTTGCATCAAAATGTGATAATCATGTGACTTCAATAAAAAAAGTTTTTACCCCTTTAGATTCACACATCTTGATATATTTGACGTATAGCTATCCAAAACTTTGACATTTTTCAAAACCTTGCAAAACACATCTTTCTTAGCTTTAGAAATACCAAAACTGGTAAGAGGCAATCAATATTTGCCATTAAAAAGTAACTTCGGATGAAGGTCAAGGCGAATCCCCATATCAACTAGGTTAAGTCGACTCTTTAAGTCATTATTTGATATTCTATTCACATTGAGAATTGTTTTGATAAAATTTTCACAAGCATTTTTCTCTATGTGCATCAAATCAAGGTTATGACATAATAAATTATATTTCCAATAAGACAACTAAAAAAAATACTTTTTTTTCACAACTCAGACTCATTAGGGTCATTTTTTTCATTGTCCTATTCATCACTTTGAACATCAAGATCACCAACTTGAGTATCAGTATCACCAACTTGCGTAATCTGAGGCCAATTACCTTCAAAGATTTCCCTTACTCTTTTCTTTGATGGAGTTTTTTTTTTTTCATAAGTGAAATTGATATCTTTTAACTTTGATAAGATATTAGATCCATTAATTGGTAAAGGCGATCTTTTCAACTTTTTAGTTCTATCAAAGCGATGTTTTTGAAATTTAAATCTATGATTATCATCTAACCATCGACGATGTCCCATATAATAGAACTTTCTACCATTAGGTAACCACTTCGAACATGTCTATGTAGCACAATATGGATAAGCATAATGACCTTTTGTACTCTAACCAGATAAATTCGCATAAGTAAAAAAATTATTGATAGTCCATAATAAAGTAGCAAGCATATTGAAGGTCTCTTTTTTTGATGCATCATAGGTCTTAACTGCTTCCTATAATTGTTTTAACTCTATAATAAGAGGTTATAAGTAGATGTCTATATCATTACCTAGACATCATAGGTCTTAACTCCTTCCCATAATTGTTTTAACTTTATAATAAGAGGTTATAAGTAGATGTCTATATCATTACCTAGAGGTTATAAGTAGATGTTTAAATCCATGATTATCATCTAACCATCGACGATGTCCCATATAATAGAACTTTCTACCATTAGGTAATCACTTCGAACATGTCTATATAGCACAATATGGATAAGCATAATGACCTTTTATACTCTAATCAGATAAATTCGCATAAGTAAAAAAATTATTGATAGTCCATAATAAAATAACACACATATTGAAGTTCTCTTTTTTTGATGCATCATAGGTCTTAACTCCTTCCCATAATTTTTTAACTCTGTAATAAGAGGTTATAAGTAGATGTCTATATCATTACCTAGATCTTTTTTTCTTAAAATTATCATAGACAATATAAATGATTGTTTCTTCATAGCAATCTATGGTGGCAAATTGTAAAGAATTAATACAATAAGTTAAGTACTATAAGAAGTATTCATTATTTTGAACGGGTTGAATCCATTAGATGCTAGTCCAAGTATAACATTTCAAGGATCAGATGCAAAGTCTAAAAACCCAGAATGAATTGATTTTCATGCCAAAAAATCTACAAGATGCCTAAATGATCCATCATTCGTCCACTTTTCATAATGCCACCTCATTAAATTTGTAGTTTTTAAAGATATAAAGAGTCGTTGAAGTCTTAGTATTAATGAAAAATAGCATAAAACCTTAACATGCTTCTTTTTTACATAAACCTTATCACCATCTTCATTCAACCTTTTATCAAAGTTTTTGTCCACCCAATGAAAAATACCACACAAATGATAAGATATTTTATTTTTTCTATCACCCCAATACAACATGCAATCATTGGGACAACTATGAATTTTCTCATATCCGAGGCCCAAATCTTTGATATCTTTTTTGATTCCTTATAAGATTCAGAGATTTTTGTAAAATAAAATATTTTTTTCATAAACTCTAATAATAAAGTCATAGAGTTTTTCATCCATCCACATAAGCATTTCAAGTGAAAAAGACAAATATAGAAAGATAACCTTGAATGCTTCGATCCCTCATAAAGTTCTTCATTCATATCTTCAAGCAACTTATAAAACTTTGATGCTTCTCCTCTAGGTTGTTAGTCACCTACACCTATTTCGGGTTTACCAAATTCATTCATTTCAACATTAAACTAATTAAATCCATCATTTTAGGGAGATGGATTACCAAAATGTTGCTTATGAATGTTAAAAGCATATCATAACATGCCTTTAATGTCATCTATTATAAAATGATCATGTTGGTGTTGGGGAGCCCTTAAAATTGAAGAAACTCTAGTGGAAGACCTTGACGATATAAACTTTCCATGAAAATATCAATTAACATATCCTGAAATAAATCCAATACAAATTAAATGTTCGAAAACAATTTCACGGATTTGTCAATCAATATTAGCACGCTTCACATATGGGCATAATATCATATTATCTTCACTTGTATTCTCAAATACAAAATTAAGAAAAATTTTCACTCCATCTTTGTGCTATTGACTTAATCCTTGACTTTTGTATCCAACTCATATCCATTTACTACTTGCTACATTATCAGATCAAATGTATATAAATAATTTATATGAAAATGAACATGTAAAATACTTAAGTTTACTATATTTTAAACAAAAGATAATAACAAGACTAGTACTTACAGAAGACCAGAACTCCTTATTGTGAAATATTTTCTTAGCCAGTTGATATTAAGCATTTAAAACTTTGTTGCTAACCTAGATAATACCCTAGAGTATTTGTAGTTGGAGTTAAAATAAGGTAAAACAAGTTCAAAGGAAACTTAGAAAAATAAGAAAATGAAAGGAAAAGAAAAGTGGATGATAAGTTCCAAATAGGTATTTTAGGAATGTGGGTTTTAGAGAAAATTTTTAAACCGAAAAAAATATTACGAATAGCAAAAGCTAAAGAAATAGTAGAATGAAGCAAATGCTAAAGTAAATAACCAATGAATAGTCAAAATAGGGTTCTAAAGGACAAAGCTCGAATACTAAGAGTTAAAGGAAAAGGAAAGTAATTTGTAGTTGGCCTGAAAAGAGAAATAATACAATAATGAAGATGAAGCTTGAAGTTGGTGATTAGATGCTCTAAGTTTGGGGACAATTTAATTGGACCAGATTATTGAAGGTGTTTACTAAGAAAAATACATTTAATAATTTCCTCTTAGATCTATATTATAGGCATCTTTAATATTCTCATAGTAAAATCTTAAGCGATTATTAAAGGCATTTTTACCCAAAAAATGCCTTCACTAATTTTCTCTAATTTTTATGGTGTATTTAATATTCTCGTAATAAAATTTTAAGCGATTATTAAAGATGTTTTTGCCCGAAAAATACCTTCACTAATTTTATCTAATTTTTATGATGTATTTATTGAAGGTATTTTTTGCATAATACGCCTTCAATAATTTTATTTTAAAAATTATTTGAGATTATTAAAGGCATCTTCTAGTAGAAAACAACTTTAATATTTCACTACTAAAATTTTTAGACGGTTATTGAAGGCTTTTTTTCTAAAAAAATACCTTCACTAATTTGTTCTAATTTTTGAAAGAACTTATTGAAGGCGTTTTTTGCATTATACACCTTCAATAATTTTTATCCAAAATTATTGATGACATTTTATGAGAAAAAATACCTTCAATAGTATTTTTTTTAAAATTGTTTGGGATTATTAAAGGCATCTTATAGTAAAAAATGCCTTTGATATTCCACTAGAAAAATTTTTAGATGGTTATTGAATGCATTTATTCCAAGAAAACACCTTCGCTAATTCGTTTTAATTTTTGAAGTAATTTATTAAAGACGTTTTTTGCATAATACGCCTTTAATGGTTTTTGTAGAGAATTAGTAAATGCATTTCTTGATGCAAAACACCTTCAATAATTTTATTTTAAAAATTATTTAGGATTATCAAATATGTCTTTTAGTAGAAAACACCTTCAATATTTTCACTACTAAAATTGTGTGAACGATTATTGAAGGCGTTTATTCTAGAAAAATGCTTTCACTAATTCGTTTTAATTTTTGAAAGAATTTATTGAAGGCATTTTTTGCATTATACGCCTTCAATAATTTTTGTTCAAAATTATTAATGGCATTTTATGAGAAAAATACCTTCAATAAATTTTTTTTATAAATTATTTAGGATTATTAAAAGCGTCTTCTAATAAAAAATACCTTTAATATTTCACAAATAAAATTTTTAGATGGTTATTGAAGGCATTTATTCCAGGAAAACCCATTCATTAATTTGTTTTAATTTTTAAACTAATTTATTGAATGTGTTTTTTGCATTATACACCTTCAATAATTTTATTTTAAAAATTGTTTAAGATTATTAAAGCCATCTTCTAGTAGAAAATGCCTTCAATATTTCACTACTAAAATTTTGTAAATGGTTATTGAAGATGTTTATTCTAGAAAAATACCTTCACTAATTCGTTTTAATTTTTGAAAGAAGTTATTGAAATTGTTTTTTGCATTATACACCTTTAATAATTTTTGTCCAGAATTATTATTGGCATTTTATGAGAAAAAATACCTTTAATAATTTTCTTTTATAAATTGTTTGAGATTAAAGGCATATTCTAGTAGAAAACGCCTTCGATATTCTGCTAGTAAAATTTTTAGATGGTTATTGAAGGCGTTTATTCTAGAAAAATACCTTCACTAATTCGTTATAATTTTTGAAGTAATTTATTAAAGGCATTTTTGCATTATACGTCTTCAATAATTTTTGTAGAGAATTATTGAAGGTATTTTTTGATGCAAAATACCTTCAATAATTTTATTTTAAAAATTATTTGAGATTATTAAAGACGTTTTCTAGTAAAAATCGCCTTCAATATTCCACTACTTTAATTTTGTGAATGGTTATTGAAGGTGTTTATTCCAAAAAGATGCCTTCACTAATTCATTTTTATTTTTGAAAGAATTTATTGAAGGCATTTTTTGCATTATATGCCTTCAATTATTTTCGTTCAGAATTATTGATGGCATTTTATGAGAAAAAATACCTTCAATAATTTTCTTTTATAAATTGTTTGGGATTATTAAAGACGTCTTCTAGTAGAAAAACGCCTTCGATATTCCATTAGTAAAATTTTTAGATGGTTATTGATGATGTTTATTCCAGGAAACGCCTTCACTAATTCGTTCTAATTTTTGAAATAATTTATTGAAGGTATTTTTTGCATTATATGCCTTCAATAATTCTCTACAAGAATTATTGAAGGCATTCCTTGATGCAAAATACCTTCAATAATTTCATTTTAAAAATTTTTTGAGATTATTAAAAGCGTATTCTAGTAGAAAACATATTCAATATTTCACTACTATAATTTTATAAACGGTTATTGAAGGCGTTTATTCCAAAAATTGCATTCAGTAATTCGTTTTAATTTTTGAAGGAATTTATTGAATGCG
>NW_019168270.1:22445887-22614899 GCF_002303985.1 Durio zibethinus
ATCTGCAATAACAATTTTCTTGTTACTAGGACATAGGTATATGTGTGGAAACTGAATGTATATTGAAAAACTGCTTATCTACAATTATACAAGAATCTTAGGTTTATATACAACTAACTAGGGGTTAAACTAGGAAACTAAATCTTCCTTAATTCTAGGGATACAAATACTTAATTCTAGAGATACAAATATAAATATACAGATTACAAGATTACAACCAGCTGTAAATAAGTGTTTTCCCACACTCCCCCTCAAGCTGGTGAATAGGTGTTTTCCATTCCCAGCTTGGAAATAATTTCTTGAAATGTTGCACTGCTGAGACCTTTAGTCAACACATCTGCAAGTTGACCCTTGGTTGATACATAAGGTGTACAAATCAACCCACTGTCTAGTTTCTCCTTTATGAAATGCCGGTCTACTTCAATGTGTTTTGTTCTGTCATGTTGCACAGGATTGTGTGCAATGCTTATTGCAGACTTGTTATCACAGTAGAGTCTCATTGGTCCTTCCCACTTGATCTTCAAGTCTTCTAGGATAATCTTTAACCATAGTAGTTCACAAATTCCTTGAGCCATTGCTCTGACTCTGCTTCAGCACTTGATCTTGCCACCACATTCTGTTTTTTACTCCTCAAGTCACAAGATTACCACCTAAGAAAGTACAGTAGCTTGAGGTGGATCTTCTATCAGTTACTGAACCTGCATAATCAACATCTGTATAGGCTTCTAGAACTAACCCCGAATCTCTTTTGAATAAGATACCTCTCCCAGGATTGGCCTTCAAATAGTGCAATATACGGTAAATAACCTGTAGGTGCACTTCTTTAGGACTATGCATAAATTGACTTACTACACTCACAACATATGCTATATTAGGTCTAGTATGTGAGAGATAAATGTCTTCCAACTAATCTTTGGTACATCTCTCTATTTACAGCAGCATCTTCATTAGCTTCTCCAATTTTATGATTAGGATCTATAGGGGTATTTGCAGGTTTACATGCAAGCTTCCCAGTTTCCTTAAGAAGATCCATTACATATTTCTGTTGTGAGATAAAAATACCATGCCGTGAGTGAGCTACTTCAATTCCTAGGAAGTACTTCAATCTCCCTAGCTCTTTTATCTCAAATTCTCTAGCCAAACACTGTTTTAGAGATTCTCTCTCTTTTTTATCATCTCCAGTTACAATTATATCATCAACATACACTAATAGAACTGTGACTCTCTCTGAATCATAGTGCTTGATAAACAATGTGTGATCTCCTTGAGTCTGTTTATATCCCATTGCTAGCATCACTTTGGCAAATCTCCCGAACCAAGCTCTAAGAGACTGTTTAAGGCCATATAAAGCTTTTTTTAACCTGCATACTTTGTTTGCTTCTAGATGACCTCCAAATCCCGGTGGAACCTTCATATATATTTCTTCTTCCAAATCACCATGTAAAAAAGCATTCTTTACATCAAATTGTTGAAGATGCCAATTGTAATTTGCAGCTAATGATAACAAAATCCTAACTGTATTCATCTTGGCAACTGGAGCAAAGGTTTCCTGGTAATCCACTCCATAGGTCTGAGTGTAGCCCTTAGCCACTAACCTGGCTTTATACCTTTCAACAGTACCATCTGCCTTGTATTTTACAGTGAAAATCCATTTACACCCCACTGGATTTTTTCCTTTAGGCAACTCTACCAGTTCCCATGTCTGATTTTTCTCTAAGGCCTCCATTTTTATTTTCATGGCTTGCCTCCATTTCTCACTGGATAATGCCTCGGATAATGTAGTTGGAACAGAAATAGTGTCTAGGCTCACAAGAAAATTTTTGTGGGATGGTGAGAATTTTTCAAATGACACAAAATTAGATATTGGGTATAGTGGATGCTTGGTACATTCTCTGGTTCCTTTCCTAATGGCAATAGGCAAATCATAATCACTAGTTATAGTTTTAGGAGATTCATGCTCATTTTGAGAAACAGAGTCAAAAACTGTAGTTACCTCATTTTCAGAGTTAGGATCAGGTTTTTGGACTGGCACTGGTTCAGGATCTGAAACTTTCCTTCTTGAGTACACCTGTAATTCCTTCGTGGAATCAAGAACAATATTATCCTTTGTCACATCTTCCGTATTTGGAATCGGTTCAGACTCAAATTCAATGTTTGACTTGGGCTCAGCAGAAACAGGTTTCGACTCATAAGAATTAATGGGGGTAAATGTTGAAGAAGGGGGCAAATCAAGCAAAAAGAAGTCTTTATCCTTATCTTCCATGAATGAAGTCTCCCCTTGAAGATAAGGTTGAGTAAAAAATGGTTTATTTTCTTCAAAAGTGACATCTGCAGACACAAAATTTTTTGGTAGGAGGATGATAGCACTTATATCCTTTTTGAGTTGAAGAATACCCCACAAAAATACACTTAATCGCTCTTGGATCCAACTTTCCCCTGTTATGACTGTGAACATGAACAAATGATGTACAACCAAATATCCTAGGTGTGAGATTGTTTGTGGTATTGAGGTTGGGATAAAATTGTGAGAGTAGTTCCATAGGAGTTTTAAATCCCAAAACTCTTGAAGGTAACCTATTTATAATGTGTGTGGCAGTGAGAACAGCTTCCCCCCAATAAGATTTAGGTACATTTGCTTGAAAAAGAAAGGCTCTGGTTGTGGCTAATAAATGACTGTTTTTTCTCTCTGCCACTCCATTCTGCTGTGGAGTATTAACACAAGATGACTCATGGATAATCCCCTCTTTTTGAAAATAGGTGGATAGACTCTGGTTGAAGTAGTCTTTTGCATTATCAGACCTAAATCTCTTGATTCTTACTCCAAATTGATTTTGGATCATGTTTTGGAAGCTTAAAAACACACTATTCACATCTGATTTGGATTTAAGTAAAAAAACCCAAGAGACCCTAGTACAATCATCTATGAATGAAACAAACCATCTCGCACCAGAAATATTAAGAATTGTAGAGGGACCCCAAATGTCACTATGAATCAAGTAAAAAGGAGTAGAACTTCTTTTGTTACTGATTGGAAAAGACACACGTCTATGTTTTGCAAATTCGCAAATATCACAATGAAAATCTTCAACATTTAATTCTTTGAACAAAGAAGGAAACATGTTTCTCAAGGTTCCAAAAGAAGGATGTCCAAGACGAAAATGATAAAGCCAGATTTTGTCTTTATTGGAAGATTTTTCAGAAAGAAATGACAAAGGTAAACTATTTTTGATACTACTTGTGTTATTCGATGTCTCAAGATAGTATAGTCCATCCTTCTCCTTAGCAAGTCCAATCATCTTCCCCGAACTCTGGTCCTGAAATTCACAATAAGAGGGATAAAAAGTTTCTTTGCAATTCATATCTCTGGTAAGTTTTTGTATAGATATCAGATTAGTAGACAATCCAGGAACATGAAGAACATTTTTGAGAACAAACGAGGGATTAACTTGAACGTCTCCTAATCCTGCCACTGTGGTAAGTGAACCATCAGCAACAACAATTTTCTTATTACTAGGACACAGGTTATATGTACTAAACTTTTGTGGGGAATGTGTCATGTGGTCTGTGGCTCCTGAGTCAATGACCCAAGAATTCGTAATAGGCTTAGCCGAGACATTTAATCCATGAGAACCGGAAGCTTTACCTGAACTAGAAACTTTACCCAAAGAACATACCATAGTAGGCTTTTCAAGGATTTTCAATAAGTTTCTCAGCTTTTCAATCTCTTCCCTGTTGAACTCTCCTTGTTTCTGAGACATCTGTAGTACTCCAGTGATTTTTCCAGTTAACATTTCCTCAAATTGGTGATAGTGATATCTTTCTTTGAAAGGGTTCGGCAATGAAGGCCTAAACAGGATTCGGCAATGAAGGCCTAAAAAAGTCGGCAATGAAGGCTGAAAATTTTTCTTCCCAAGAAGAGCCTAAAGCTCTGATACCATGTGGAAACTGAATGTATATTGAAAAACTGCTTATCTACAATTATACAAGAATCTTAGGTTTATATACAACCAACTAGGGGTTAAACTAGGAAACTAAATCTTTCTTAATTCTAGGGATACAAATACTTAATTCTAGAGATACAAATATAAATATACAGATTACAAGATTACAACCAGCTGTAAATAAGTGTTTTCCCACAATATGTACTAAACTTCTCTGAGGAATGTATCATATGGTCTGTGGTTCCTGAGTCAATAACCCAAGAACTCGTAATAGGCTTAACCGAGACATTTAATCGATGAAAATTGGAGACTTTACTTGAACTTGAGACCTTACCCAAGGAACATACCTCAGTAGGCTTTTCAAGGGTTTTCAATAGGTTTCTCAATTTTGCAATCTCTTTTTTGTCCAACTTACCTTGTTCCCAAGACTTTTGTAGTACTCTGGTGGTTTTATCAATTGACACTTCCTCAAATCGGGTGGTAGTGATAGCAGATTTTGTTATATTTGACATTGCTATCTTTTTTTGAACTAAAACAAGTTTTAAGATATAACCAGAAATGAATCTTAGTAATGAAGGCTAAAGAAGGGAAAAATAAAATGGCTATGAAGGCCTAAAATAGAAAGTTAGCAATGAAGGGTGAAAATTTTGCTTCCCAAGAAGAGCCTAAAGCTTTGATAACATGTGGAAAAACTAAAAAGTAAAGCTGTGTGGAAAACTAAGAGTAAAACCGAATGTATATTGAAAAACTTCTCTTAAGAATTATACAAGTACCTTAGGTCTATATACAACTAACTAGTGGGTAAACTAGGAAACTAAATCTTCCTAAAACTGATCCTATAATTGAGGGATTTTCTATCCTAATTTTTTGTCCTTAATTCTAGAGATACAAATATAAATATATAAATTACAAGATTACAACCAGCTGTAAATAAGTGTACTCTCACAATTTTGTTTTTCCATAAACCTATTTCAAGAAGAGAGATAGTCAGTTGCCCATACTTATCCATATTAGCTTAGAATGTGAAATTTTTATTTGAAAAGTATTTTTCACTATTTTTCTGAATGTTCTCATTTTTTCTTATGATTAAAGTTTGAACACTACTAGTAGAGGGTTATATTGCTATCTTGCTTCCAAGATAATATCCTTTTGTTTTAATTTTTAAGTTTTACTGGAAATGTTTATCAAACGCTGATCTTCGTTTGTCTCTCATGTTTTTCTGCATGGTGTTTATCTTTTCTTTCATATGAACAATTCTTTGTGTTAGGTTGGTTATCCTTTGGTGACTCTTCTTCTATGCCTTGGTGATCCTCAAATATTCGACAACAACTTAAGCTCTCACATGGAGCAACTCTACAAGCTTTTACGTGTAAGTTTACTTTTTTTTTTTCATCTATATATTGTCTGGGCCCTGGGGGATGGACAGATCATGCATACAATGGTCACCTGGTTGATTTTCCCAACTCCTCTTAGGCTTTTACCTGCTGTTTTTTTTCTGGGGGCTCTTCCCTCTGATCATATTTTCAAGTTCCCATTTCAACTGTCCTCATAACAATGCATCTGGTGATATTTATGCAGGACAAGAATCATCGTTTCATGGCTTTGGACTGTCTTCATAGAGTTTTGAGATTCTACTTGAGTGTTCATGCAGCTAATCAACCCCCAAATTGTATATGGGATTACCTTGATAGTGTAACCTCTCAACTGTTAACAGTTTTGAGGAAAGGAATGCTCACTCAGGATGTACAACATGATAAACTTGTCGAATTCTGTGTGACTATAGCAGAACATAACCTTGATTTTGCAATGAACCATATGCTCTTGGAATTGCTGAAGCAAGATAGTCCAAGTGAAGCAAAAGTTATTGGTTTACGTGCTTTGCTTGCAATTGTTATGTCACCTTCAAGCCAACATGTTGGCTTGGAAATATTTAAAGGTAATTGATAACTGGTCGTATAACACAAATAATTGTCACATGATTTCATACCAATCATTAAACCATTATGTTGAATGCGCAGGTCATGATATTGGTCACTATATACCAAAAGTAAAGGCTGCAATTGAGTTAATATTAAGGTCTTGCAATAGGACCTATAGCCAGGCTCTTCTGACTTCTTCAAGGACCACAATAGGTAATTCCTTCTCTAAAATCTTGTTGATGTAGAATCAGTATTAAATTAGCTTAAATTTGGTTTCTGATCACATGAATACAAAAGGACAAAGAAAGCTTAAATTTGTGTACTTAACATGTAGTTTATTTCTTTGTGGATCAATCTAGCGCTTATGTTCCAAGTTTTGTTGGCTGTTAAGGTAAAAATATTTGAATGCATAGTAATGTCTAAATAACAATTCCCTGCTAAATTATTGTTACTTTTAAAAATTTATTTGTTGTACGATTGGGTTAAAGACATCCAAATCTTGAACTGTGGCAGTTGTCTGTGAATCAAGCCTCAGCTCAATCTGACGCAGCAATCAATCATGTATGAAACTGAATTGAAGTCACTGAATTTTGTTTCCCTAGGAAAAAAATAGACATGAGGATATGCCTTAGTGTGATTGCTAGACTGATTTGTGCTCAAACAAATGACCTCAACCAAGCCGACCTAAGACAGCTTGAATCTGTCTAACAAATATGACCGTTTACTCATTTTTTAGGTTTTTCTTTTTGGACTTATTTTTCTTCAGTCTTTCTCTGTCATAAGCAATTTATGCATTAGATATGCCAGAGAAAGCTTAATTATGCCTAAGCTATGCAAGAGAACTTATGTTGGACGATATTATGGCAGAGTCAGAAAAAAGAAAGGAAAATGGTTATTTTCAGGTAGAAAACAGAAGAAATTAGAGATGGCCAATGTTATGTCATGCATAAGACTGAAAGAATCAAAGACTATATAATACAGTCAAGTGATTTCTTTTTTTCTTTTTTTGTAGTCCAGTATCTTTATCACCTACTTAGCAATGGTTGAAGACTTTCTTTCTCTATTTGTAGATGAATTTAGAATGGGAAATTTTAAATCTGGAGATGGGATAAAATATTATTGGTATATATATATTTTACCAGACTACCTGCTGATGTTTCTGACTATGATATACCTGCTGGAAAGATTGTATTGTAGAAAGAAGTGTTAATTCTGTTATTCTTCTGCTCATATGCTGTGAATCAAATATCTCCATTTTTCATTTTTTTCTCTGGGCATCTGTTGAGCATTTTCATTATTGAATTACTTGCTTCAAGATCTATTGCTGCTATGAATGCTAGGTTTGCCCTTTTAACTTCTATTTTCCCCTTATCTGGATGCAATGGCACTTGCTATATGAATTCTTTGCTTTCCAGATGCTGTAACCAAGGAAAAGTCTCAAGGATATTTGTTCCGGTCAGTGCTGAAGTGCATTCCTTACCTGATTGAAGAAGTTGGCCGAAGTGATAAAATAACTGAAATAATACCTCAACATGGGATAAGCATTGATCCTGGTGTTCGTGAGGAAGCAGCTCAGGTACTGAACCGGATTGTAAGGTACCTTCCTCATCGTCGCTTTGCAGTTATGAGAGGGATGGCGAACTTTGTCCTCCGATTACCTGATGAGTTCCCTCTTCTGATCCAAACGTCATTGGGGCGACTGTTAGAACTTATGCGTTCTTGGAGAGCTTGTCTGATTGATGATAAACTAGAACAAGATGCTCAAGATGCAAAGCGTATGGTGCAGCAATACAATGGATTCAAGAAGTCTTATTTCCGTCAACCCGGGGAAACTATTGAATTTCATGCGTCAGAGATTGATGCAGTTGGTCTTATCTTTCTTAGCTCCGTGGATAGCCAGATCCGTCACACAGCATTGGAGTTATTGCGCTGTGTACGTGCCTTAAGGAATGACATACAAGACCTGACACTTCGTGAGCAACCAGATCATAATATAAGATATGAGGCTGAGCCCATATTTATAATTGATGTGCTGGAAGAACATGGGGTGGGATATATTTAGTTTATGATTCCCTTTATATTACTTATTCTATTTAATTTCTCTATGAAGTGCAATGTGTTTTGAACTTAAGCTAAATATTGCAGGATGACATAGTTCAGAGTTGTTACTGGGACTCTGGTCGTCTGTTTGATTACAGACGAGAATCTGATGCAATTCCTCCTGAAGTGACTCTTCAGTCTATAATATTTGAGAGTCCTGATAAGAACAGGTGGGCTAGGTGTCTTAGTGAGCTCGTCAAATATGCAGCTGAACTTTGCCCAAGCTCAGTTCAAGATGCAAAGTAGGTACAATAAGATAACTACGAATAATTGTTACATGTCTTTGCCCAGGAATATGTGTTGTATAATGTCATTGTATTTTGCCTAGAACTGCTCAGATGTTCTCTTGATAAGTACTATTATCAATAAATGAAACCAGGGTTGGAAGAATGTGACAGACCATGTCTATGGTCTGTACAATATGGGGTTCTGTGGGGTCTTATTTTGTCATTGTTCAGCAAATAAACATGCATACTTCAGTGGTTGTTCATTGATGGTAGCTTTATTTCTGTTAAATCAGCTAATTACTTGATGGTTAATTTGGCATTAATGTGATTTCCTTTTGAAAATGTAAAAGTTAGCAACAAGTAATTGGTTAGCATAGAGTTCAGTGAACATTGATTGTCCTCGGAAACTGCTTTCAGCCTTTTCCATCTTTGGTTCCAAAATGGGAATAAAAGGGGATGGAAATTATTTCCCAATTGCTTTCATACAAATTATCCAGGTTAATTAGTTTAACTCTAATGAATCCATGGATCCTCTTCTAACCCATTCTCACTTGGCAGGGTGGAGGTTTTGCAACGTCTTGCTCATATTACACCTTCAGAGTTAGGTGGAAAAGCTCATCAGTCACAAGATGTAGATAACAAACTGGATCAGTGGCTCATGTATGCAATGTTTGTATGTTCATGTCCACCAGATAGTAGAGAAGCTGGAAGCATAGCTGCAACAAGAGAACTTTACCATCTTATTTTCCCCTCTCTGAAATCTGGATCAGAAGCACACGTAGTAAGTACTTGCTAACGAGATCATTCCACTTTATTAGAGTTGAATAAATGATTTGAGTACACTAATCATGAGACACTGTTTCTCCTAGAACATGAGAAATAGGCTGAAGTGCCATCTGTATGCTTTTGCTTGTAATACAGTGTCCAATGGCTTCCTCATTCAATTGTGCATACTGTTTCTTTTGGATTGTGATTTACCAACATTAATGACTACAATTGACTGTCAGTTCCTTCGTAGGTTTTTCATGTTTGAAAGAACTATAGAAGATTCAAGGAGAATGGGGGATGGTAAACAGATGTTATACGAACTAGGTTGGGTAATTTTGAATTCTGTTTAATTCTTTTCTTTCAATTTGAAAAGCTGTGCTGGTAGATCCATCCAAATTCAGAAGTTTTGAAGTCAATCCCAATTGAGAACTTTTTATTATACATTCAAAGAATTTGAAGGAATTCTAGGAGGTTCTTAATGCTCTTTCATGGTTGCTGCATTGGGTACCTTGAACTAATGTGTCTTTACTAAATACATTTAGCTACCTGCTTGCAAGTATTAACTTGTGTCTGAAACAACGAACCTGAAGTTTGCATTGTCTTTTTCTTGATTCTTATTGGAGATGACAAATTGCTTAGGTTTTCTTCAGAGTTAGGGTTACTTTTTTAACTCTTGATGGGAAGCAACTTGAGAATATGCCTAGTATTTATGGCTAAAAATGTTGTTTGCTGAGTACCGCCATATATCCATATTAAAATACATACTTGGATGATATGTACTTATATTTATAGATGATGGATGCATAGATATGTCTCCAATTGAGTGCACTGGGGCTTGAAAGTTCAAATACATATGAGTGAATAAATTTTAGTAGCTAATTGCTCTCTCTCTCTGTTGCTTTCCACACACACACACACACACACACACATATATATATAAAGTTTTTTTCTACGCCTTTTGCTTTCTCCATTGTTGTATTGGGTGTATCTTGGGGGGGGGGGGGGGGGGGGGGGTTCAAGGTTTTAAGAGGTGGAACCTGAAATCAGCTTAATATCAATAGTCTGACTCTTTGAGGTAAGGTATAAATCAGTCTATAATGTTCTCTTTTCTATCTTTGTTACTCTATATGATTCTAAGTTTGTTTTGAGTGCTGAAATTGGTTTGTTTTCCTAATAATTTAAGCATGCTGCCACCATGGCTCTTGGGCACTCACACCTGGAATCTTGTGAGATAATGTTCAGTGAACTCACATCTTTTGTGGATGAGGTTTCTTCTGAAACAGACGGAAAACCAAAGTGGAAGGTAATTCTATTATCTACGCACTTCCAATACATCTTTGATTATGTTTGGTTCATTTCATGGAGGTTAATTGTTTTTTTGACCTCTTTCTGAAGATTTCACCAGGAGTATTCTTTTCCTTTTTTTTTTTGTTTTTTTTTTGAAGTGATGCTATTTTAAGGTAAAGTTCCATCAGCTTGGGCTGAATGAAATTTATTTTCATCCTAATGACATGAACAAAAGATTAATTCTTGTTTTATGAATAGTTAGATTGATTCCAAATATTTGCACTCATCCTTTGGTTGCAGAGTCAAAAACAGACACGCCGTGAGGATCTTCGAGTTCATATTGCCAATATTTATCGCACTGTTGCCGAGAACATCTGGCCAGGATTCTTGGGCCGAAAGCCTGTGTTCCGTCGTCATTATTTAAGGTTTATTGAAGACACAACTAAACAGATTGCACCATTATCTGCTGAGAGCTTCCAAGAAACACAATCACTCCGCTATGCACTTGCTTCTGTGTTAAAGTCTCTGGCCCCTGAATTTGTGGATTCAAAATCAGAGCGATTTGATCTTAGAAATAGGAAGAAACTATTTGATCTTCTTCTATCCTGGTGCGATGACACAGGAAGTATTACATGGGGACAGGATGGTGTTAGTGACTATCGACGTGAAGTTGAACGGTACAAGACTTCACAGCAGAGGTCAAAAGATTCTGTGGACAAACTTTCATTTGACAAAGAATTGAGTGAACAAATTGAGGCAATCCAGTGGGCCTCTATGACTGCAATGGCTTCGCTTTTGTATGGGCCTTGTTTTGATGACAACGCAAGAAAAATGACTGGCAGGGTTATATTTTGGATTAATAGTTTGTTCAATGAGCCTCCACCTAAGGCCCCATATGGTTACTCACCAGTTGACCCAAGAACCCCATCTTATTCCAAGTACACAGGAGAAGGACGTGGAGCTGCTGGTCGTGATAGGAATAAAGGTGGCCATCATCGCGTTGCTTTAGCAAAATTAGCTTTGAAAAATCTTCTTCTTACAAATTTGGATCTGTTTCCTGCTTGCATTGATCAGGTATGTCACTTGATATAGGTAACATTCGCCTGACAAACAAAAGATGCATTTACAACTATTAAGTGAATGCATGATTATTGGATCTGTTGTATCCCAGTTATAAAAGAACATTTGAAGCTTCTAATTAGTTGTAGTCAGATGATGCCTATGCCAAGTTTACAAATGTTGTAAGCAAAAAAAAATGAAGAATGAAGTTGATAAGAATTTTATCCTTCAATAATTATCTTAAATAAAAATTTTAAAATCTTTTTCCTATTTATTTAACTTTCAAAGTTGTGTAGTTTTTATTTGTATCCCAACTTCTTGTGGTTTACTAAACTTTGGGCTTCTTCCTGTCTTTTATGTTTCTCTTAAGTTGGTTTGTGGAATGCTGCATTGTTCTTTTTTTATGCAAGGCACTAATTAACACTTATGATTTTCAGTGCTATTACTCTGACCCTGCTATAGCCGATGGTTACTTCAGTGTACTGGCTGAGGTCTACATGCGGCAAGAGATACCAAAATGTGAAATTCAAAGGCTCTTGAGTCTGATCCTATACAAGGTAGTGGACCCATCTAGACATATCCGTGATGATGCCCTTCAGATGCTTGAGACACTCTCTGTTCGTGAGTGGGCTGAAGATGGCACTGAAGGCTCAGGTGGCTATCGAGCTGCTGTTGTTGGTAACCTCCCTGATTCCTACCAACAGTTTCAGTACAAGCTCTCATGCAAATTAGCCAAAGATCATCCCGAGTTGAGCCAGCTTCTGTGTGAAGAGATCATGCAGAGACAACTTGATGCTGTTGATATAATTGCTCAGCATCAGGTGTTAACCTGTATGGCTCCATGGATTGAAAACCTGAATTTTTGGAAACTCAAGGACTCAGGTTGGAGTGAAAGATTATTAAAAAGTCTCTATTATGTTACATGGAGGCATGGAGATCAGTTTCCTGATGAAATTGAGAAACTTTGGAGTACAATTGCTAGCAAGCCCCGGAATATTAGTCCAGTTTTAGATTTCTTGATTACAAAGGGAATTGAAGATTGTGATTCAAATGCATCTACTGAAATAAGTGGTGCTTTTGCCACATATTTCTCAGTTGCCAAGCGAGTAAGTCTGTATCTAGCACGTATATGTCCACAACGCACAATTGATCATCTAGTTTACCAGCTTTCTCTGCGGATGCTGGAAGATAGCATCGAACCAATTGGGCCAGCTGCAAACAGGGCTGATGCCAATGGAAATTTTATTTTGGAATTCTCTCAGGGGCCTGCAGCGGCCCAGATTGCAGCAGTTGCAGACAGCCAGCCACATATGTCCCCATTACTTGTGCGGGGTTCCCTTGATGGTCCATTGAGAAATACTAGTGGAAGCCTGAGTTGGCGTACAGCTGGTGTTTCAGGAAGAAGTGCCTCAGGCCCACTAAGTCCAATGCCTCCAGAATTAAGCATTGTTCCAGTAACTGCAGGCAGGTCAGGGCAGCTCCTTCCAGTGTTGGTAAACATGTCAGGGCCTTTAATGGGAGTTCGAAGTTCCACAGGAAGTTTACGGAGCCGCCATGTTTCCCGGGACAGTGGCGACTACCTGATTGACACTCCAAATTCTGGTGAAGATATCTTGCATTCTGGGGTTGGGATGCATGGTGTTAATGCTAAAGAACTTCAGTCAGCTTTGCAAGGGCATCAGCAGCACTCACTTACTCATGCAGATATAGCATTGATTCTACTTGCAGAAATTGCATATGAGAATGATGAAGACTTTCGTGAGCACTTACCTCTGCTCTTTCACGTCACATTTGTTTCAATGGATAGCTCAGAGGATATTGTACTGGAGCACTGCCAGCATTTGCTTGTTAATCTACTATACTCACTTGCAGGTCGGCACTTGGAGCTGTATGAGGTTGAAAGCAATGATGGAGAGAACAAGCAGCAGGTTGTCAGTTTGATCAAGTATGTTCAGTCAAAGCGAGGGATCATGATGTGGGAGAATGAGGACCCTACAGTTACAAGGACTGAGCTTCCTAGTGCTGCACTTCTGTCTGCACTTGTTCAGAGTATGGTTGATGCAATCTTCTTCCAAGGAGATCTTCGTGAGACTTGGGGTGTTGAGGCACTCAAATGGGCTATGGAATGCACGTCAAGACACCTTGCCTGTCGTTCTCACCAGATCTATCGTGCATTGCGGCCTAGTGTTACAAGTGATACATGTGTGTTACTCCTTCGTTGCCTACATAGATGCTTGGGAAATCCAATACCCCCTGTTCTGGGCTTCATCATGGAAATTTTACTGACCTTGCAAGTAATGGTGGAGAACATGGAGCCAGAAAAGGTGATTCTCTACCCACAACTCTTTTGGGGTTGTGTGGCCATGATGCACACAGATTTCATTCATGTCTACTGCCAGGTTCTTGAGCTCTTCTCGCGTGTGATTGACCGTTTATCATTCCGGGACAGAACAATTGAAAATGTTATCCTTTCCAGCATGCCTCGAGATGAGCTTGATAATGTTGATATTGGGGATTTTCAGCGTATGGAATATAGGGGCTATGATTTGCCAAAAACCAGTGGCAATCTGCCAGCATTTGAAGGAGTGCAGCCCCTGGTACTTAAAGGACTCATGTCCACTGTTAGTCATGGTGTAGCAATTGAGGTCCTCTCTCGTATCACAGTGCACTCATGTGACTCAATTTTTGGTGATCGTGAGACTAGACTACTGATGCACATTACAGGATTGCTTCCCTGGCTTTGCTTACAGCTCAGCAAAGACCCATTGGTGGGCCCAACTTCACCACTGCAACAACAGTACCACAAAGCCTGCTCTGTTGCTGCCAACATCTCAATTTGGTGTCGAGCAGAATCATTGGATGAATTAGCCACCGTGCTTCTGGCTTACACCAGAGGTGAGATCAAAAGCATTGATAATCTCCTTGCCTGTGTCTCACCGTTATTGTCCAACGAATGGCTCCCTAAGCACTCAGCTCTGGCTTTTGGACACCTGCTACGGCTACTGGAGAGAGGTCCAGTTGAGTATCAACGTGTGATATTGCTCATGCTTAAGGCATTGCTCCAGCATACTCCCATGGATTCAGCTCAGAGCCCACACATGTATGCCATTGTATCACAGCTAGTTGAGAGCACCTTGTGTTGGGAGGCACTAAGTGTGTTAGAAGCGCTTTTGCAGAGTTGTAGTTCAGTGCCTGGTTCACACCCACTTGAGTCTGGGCCATTTGAAAATGGGACAGATGACAAGGTGCTAGCTCCTCAGACCTCATTTAAGGCTCGAAGTGGGCCACTACAGTATGCTATGGTATCTGGTTTCGGGGTAAGTTCAACATCAGTTCCACAAGCAGTTTCCACCGAGTCAGTTATGACACCTAGAGAGGTGGCTTTGCAAAACACTCGATTGATCCTCGGGCGGGTGCTTGACAGCTGCGCCCTGGGGAGAAGAAGGGAATATAGAAGGCTGGTGCCTTTTGTGACCACAATTGGAAATCCATGACCTGCAAGCTTGCACATTTAATATTATTATATATATTTTTTACTTCTTTTCTTTTTGCTATTAATTTTAAGAAGCTTACATTATACTTTAGATCGAGCGCTGGGAAAACTTGGGACCTGGCTCTGGGCATAATAAGTCTGTAATTGTAGTTAGTAGCGTAATATTTTTGGAAGTGTTAGCATTCCAGGCCCCTTGAAGTCCATGCCTTATGTCACCTATTCTTTATAACTGTGTAATTTCTAAATTTCTCCCCAATCCATTCCTTCGCTTTTGCTACCATCAAACTTTCAGTTTTTTTTTTGTTTTTTGCCAGCTGTCGTGGCCTTGAAGGAAGTTATTAATAATTTTACATTGATTATGTATTAGAATTTGATTGGCTATTTAAATGTTTGTATGTCTTCGATTTTAGGTTGTTTTTTCACGGCAATATCGTGGGATTCAACAGGTAAAAGTGGATAAATATTTAACAAGTTGGCGAGCGAACAATATCTCTTATGTGTTACTCAATATTTAATGGACTGCAATGAGACTTTAAAGTCCTATTAACTATGATGTGGAATTCAGGCTTCAAGGAGAACGAATCTTATCGATCAGCCGGAGAAAAGGAATCTCGAAATTGGTTGTAAAGTAAGCTCATCAATTTAGGAGCTTCTATTTCTGTTTTATTCCATAATTCAAAAGCAAAGATGTTTCCGTGGTCGAAGAAAATGCTGATAACAATAAGAAGTCGGCTTCTGGATTTCCGGTTCTGTTGTAACTCATCTTGCCTTTTTTATCCGATGTGATCGTCAATTTCATTTACGTTTTTGTCTAGCAGTTACATTTTACGTTTTAGCTTTTTGCAGTTCAACCGAGATGAAAATAAGTTTCCGGTATCAACATCTTTGAATATGCTTTGTCTGTGTAGGTAGATAGGTAATTCCTGTAGTTTATTTATATTTTTATTGTTTTGAATTAAATACATATAAAATTTAAAAATTAGTTTTATAATTTATGTTTAATATATTAAACACTAAATAAATATTTTAAATTTTCTTAAATTTATATATAATTTTTACTAAAATTTTAATTCATAACTCATAAATTTTATACCGAATGAATATTTCACTAGTTTATTTATTCTTCTTTATTCTTTCCTTAATGACAAAGTTTGTAATATTTAAAAAAAAAAAAAAAAAAGATAAGATCAGAAGACTTAGAAATGAAAACGTGGAGAAGTCAACAGTTAAGCAGGAAACTCCAACGAAATTACATTAAAAAACAAACATGATGCGACATCCCTTGACGCCATTGGTCCCCATGGACTCTCGGCAACGTGGATGTCGGCCTTGCCTTCCCCCTGCCTTCTTTGTCAAGAAAACAAAAAAATGAAAATTCTAGAAGCGTCCGGACCATTTCTTATTCCTCCTTATGCTATATGCTATAAATCAGCAGCTGAAGGGTGCAGTGGCTTAACGCTGTTACCTTCACTCATCACCCAAAAGAAAAAAAAAATTACCAAACCGAAAATTTTTCTGTTTCGACAATGGCTGAGGCTGAAAACAATGTTGCTGAAACGATCAACGGTGATTGTCACGATTTTAAGTCGCTTCTGTCTTCTTCAGACAGGGATTTCCTCGTCCGTAACAACGGTGATCAGGTAACTAAGTCCGGTAGAACAAATCTTTCTTGTCTGATTTTTGTCTTCTTGTAACCTTTATCAATGTTTGATTAAAAGGGTTTTTTCTTTTAGAAGAGGAAAACAGTTGAGTTTAGGATTTTCCTTTTAAACTCTCTGTGCTTCAGTTTTAATCTTCTAGAAGGGAAAGCTGGGAAATTACATTTTTTGGGAATGAGTTTTGTTTCTTTTAAGATTAGATGTAGTCAACTGGGATAATGATTTACGATGTTTTCTGAACTGGGTTTGGAGCTTTCCATTGGCTGCCTAATTCAAATGAAATTGACGAGTTATATTGGGTAAATATTATACTTTTCAATAATAATAATCATATCTGTCTCTACACGTTTATTTTAATATGTTTTTTTAATGACTGGACCTGATGAATAATAATAGTGTGAGATCTACTGTTGTGATTTTCGTTTAAGGTATATGAGCTTTATGGTTTGTTGGATATTATCCTGTGTATTTTAGTGGGATCTGGATAACTGTCACTGTTGGAAGGTTTTTTCTTTTCTCTGTTCTTTGCGGTAATTATGTTTGGCAATGTAGCCTGAGATTTTCATTTTACAGGTTAAAATTGACAGTTTGAAGGGGAAGAAACTTGGATTGTATTTCTCAGCATCATGGTGTGGTCCGTGTCGAAGATTCACCCCTAAGTTAGTGGAGGTGTACTCTGAACTCTCTCCCAAAGGCGATTTTGAGATCATTTTTATCTCGGGAGATGAAGATGAAGAGTCGTTCGACGGTTACTTCTCTAAGATGCCATGGCTTGCAATCCCTTTTTCTGATTCAGAAACACGTGAGGGGTTGGATAAGTTGTTCAAGGTGATGGGAATACCTCATCTTGTGCTCTTGGATGAAAATGGGAAAGTCTCCACTGATGACGGAGTTGGGATCATTCGAGAGTATGGAGAGGAAGGGTATCCTTTCACCCCTGAAAAGATCCAAGAATTAAAAGATTTAGAAGAAAAGGCCAGGACTGAACAGTCCGTAAAAACTATCTTGGTTTCCCGTTCACGCGACTTTGTAGTTACATATGATGGAAACAAGGTAACTTTGATAACTGTGCTGATTGTTTACAACGCAGTTGTAGTTTTTATGGCTTTTTTGGATGGGTTTGAAATTATCATTGCTATCCTAATCTGTACTTTGTTCTTTATTTGTATACTAGGTACCTGTGTCTGAACTTGAGGGGAAGACTGTAGGTCTATATTTTGCAGTGTCTACCTTCAAGCCATCTGCCGATTTTACTGCAAAACTTGCCGAAGTTTATAAGAAATTGAAGGAAAAGGGGGAGAATTTTGAGATTGTTGTGATATCCCTTGATGATGAAGAGGAATCTTTCAAGGAAAGCTTTGTGGCACCTTGGTTGGCAGTGCCTTTCAAAGACAAGAGTTGTGAGAAATTGACTAGGTACTTTGAGCTCTCTACCCTTCCAACTATTGTTATTATTGGGCCAGATGGGAAAACTCTTCACTCTAATGTTGCTGAAGCTATTGAAGAACATGGGATTCAGGCCTATCCCTTCACCCCTGAAAAATTTGCAGAGCTTGCAGAAATAGAGAAAGCAAGAGAGGCAGCACAAACTCTGGAATCGGTTCTGATTTCAGGGGATCTGGATTTTGTCATTGGGAAGGATGGTGCTAAGGTATGGTTTTTAGGTTTCCTTAGATGCTGCTAATTCTTCAATATCCTCTCAACCTTAAATTCTGTTTTAACCAAAATGATTTGACCTTATATTGATTTGGAGTTTCTTCAGCATTTTTTTAGCTTCACTTTAGTCACTAGTCATGCATTAGACCATAGTTTTGTCACTACACACCCCACCATATTCTGCCCGCATTCTCTTTCACAGCTCTTTAACTATTTTTTCTCAAGTATTTCATGCTCCATACGAGTATAAGCAATGGTTGGCAGCAAGGCTACTCAACTCAGCCCCCATATTTCTGATGAGTAATCAATTTATATCCCATTTCAGGTTCAGGTCACTGACTTGGTAGGGAGGACTGTTCTCTTGTACTTCTCAGCACATTGGTGCCCCCATGTCGTGCCTTCACTCCAAACTTGTTGAAGCATACAACAAGATCAAGGCAAAGGATGAAGCGTTTGAAGTGGTTTTTATTTCTAGTGACAAGGATCAAGCCTCCTTTGAGGAATATTATTCAGAAATGCCCTGGCTGGCACTTCCTTTTGGTGATGCTAGGAAGCCATTGTTGAGTCGCAATTCAAGGTCCAAGGCATCCCTATGCTTATTACCATCGGACCAACTGGAAAAGCTGTTACAAATGAGACCAGGATCTGATAATGGACCATGGGGCCGATGCTTATCCTTTCACTGAGGAGCGTTTGAAGGAGATTGAGGCGAAGTATGAGGAGACGGCAAAGGAGATGGCAAAGGAGTGGCCTGAGAAGCTAAAACATGAACTGCATGAGGAGCATGAGCTGGTGCTAACTCGTCGCAGGTCTTACTATTGTGATAAATGCAATGAACGAGGACAAATCTGGTCATTCTACTGTGAAGAATGTGACTTTGATCTGCATCCAAAGTGTGCCCTGGAAAAAGATAAAGAAACCAAAGCTGATGAAAAGGAGGAAGAAAGTCCAAAGGAAGGCTGGGTCTGTGATGGGGAGGTTTGCAAAAGAGCTTGATGAACTTTATCCATGGGTTTGGTGGTGCAATTTTCTATTTTTCATGTATGTTTTCAGTTATGGCAGTGGTAGTCTACTCTATGGTTTGTTTCTTGTTGGGCTTGGAAATACTTGGGTATTGTAGCAGTGGTGCTCTATGGTTTTTTTCTTATGAAGCTATGTCATATCTTACGAGGTAATAAAACTTTGAAAGCGGGTCTTAAGTAGCAATGGTGTTCTAAACTTGAATGCATATCTACTGTGAAAAACCTGCAGATTGGGTGCTCTATGTACTGTAGATTGGATTGCACTGTCCACTCCACGTGTTGATTTCTTTTTTAATTTTTTACATATTTATTATAAAACGTTTTTGGGGTTCTCATAGCTTTCTCTTATTGGTGCGCTCTACTTCTTTATTTTTTTTAATATCATATATTTCTACTTTTTATATTTAATTATAAAAAATTTGAAAATGAGACAATTTTTTTGTTTTTGGTGGGACTCTTTTTCGGTTTGGTTTTTTCAAATTTTTATGTATTTTATATTTTTCCAATGAGGGCTGGGATTCACTTTTTTTGAATATTTTTTTTCAGTTTTACATTTTTTATATGTTTTCATTTTTCTTTATATTTTCTATAAAAAAATTTTTGAAAGTAAGATTCACAATTCTTTGTGCTTTGTGGGACTCTCTTTTTTTTTTTTTTTTTTACGGTTTGTCTTTTAAAAACTTTCAAATTTTTTTATATATTTTATTTTTTTTATTTCAAAGGGATCCATTATTTTGGGAGAAACCCATTATTCTATTATAATTTTTTTTTGGAATCTGTTTTTTTTACTAATCTTTTAGGGTGACGAGGTTTTTTATTTCGAAGGGATACATTTCTTAATTTTTAAAAAAATTTAATTATTTATTATATATTTTTATTACTTAGTTGATACAAAATGTTGTGTTTCTTTTTAATTAAGTTTTCATTTTATATATTTTTTCATTTTTTTTATATTTAATAAATTATTGTTTAGATTTTAATTTTTTATCAATTTGTCAAAAATATGTGAGTAACAAATAATTTATTTATTTTTTACTTTTACCGTTTAATTTTTTTTCTTGTTGATAAATTTTTTATTTTTTATTTAATAAATATACTTGAAATATTTTTTTAACTGATGAACAAATTTGATATTATTATTAAGGATATATTTTTTAGTTATTTTTTATATGATAATTTTAAAAATTATTAACGAGGAGGTCAATGTCATATCTTAATTTAATTTTTTTGTCCTTTCTTTTGGTTTTTTTTTTTCAAATTCATGATATAAATTTGTCAAAAAATAATTATTGCCGGTGTTATGTGTCAACTTAATTTTTTTTTATTTTTTTCAATAGTTTTTTTATTCCTGTTTTTTCCACTTTTCTATTTAATAAATATTTTTTATTTATTCTTTTATGGGTAGGGTAATTTTTATTAATAATTAGAATAATTTTTGTACCTTCTTTTGTAATTAAATAGTTTTGTATAGAAATATATTAATGGATGTATCAACATGATATCTAGATTTGATTTTTTTTTAAAATTTTTTAAAATTTTATAATATAAGAAAAATGATCTTCTTAATCAATAATATCAAATTGGCTTTGCAAACAAAAAATCACAATATAATAAAAAAATTAAATATAAAAAAGTAAATAAAAATAAAAATATATAATACAAATTTTACAAGAAAAGTTAATAGTGATATGGGTATAAAATAACCCACATCCGATAAGTTTTAATTTATTTGGATTTAATACAATTATTTTACAAAAAATTAAGATCAAGTCAAAAATAAATTTATGATGTTCTGTTTTACTTTAATTATATATGTTAAATTATAGTTTAAATTATTTATTTAATTTTATATTTATATGTATTATATTAATAAAATTATTATTTAATATCTTAATTTAATAAAAAATTATATTTATGCATAATTAAAATTAAATTTATTTATTATATAAATTTAATTCAATTTTTTTGTTTGATCTTCATTTAAAGTCTCAACATGCCATTTTTTTCTCTTTTTTCTTTTAACTTCTTATGGACTTTTTATTTTGATAAATTTTGTGAAAAAAAATATATAAATGCCTACGTGATACCCCGATTTATTTTTTTTGATTTTTTTAATAAAATAAAATTTATAATAAAATGAGCTGATTTATAGCAATGACAAAATAATTTGTATAATACCCCGATGAGCTTTCCTTTACTTTGTTTAAATTCTTTTTTCTTTAACCCCAATCTTGCTTTTTTTTTTTTTTATGATTTTCACATGGCAATCCATTTGAGTTTTTTTTATCTTTAGTTTCTTTTTTGCATTTTTTTAATAAGATAATTTTTGTAACACAAGTTGCAAATTTATAAATATGTCAAAACAATTTGTATCTCACAATTCTTGATTTATCTTAATTCAACAAATAGATGATTTTCAAAAATCAAGATTGAATTACGACAAGTTGAATTTTTAAGAAAAATACAAGATTAGATAAAAAGTGTGTTCATAGTATTTTGTTACAACCTATTTTGAAGTGTTTATAATTTTTTTTTAATTTTTTGTTTAGTTATATATATATATATATATACATATATGTATTCTATTAGTAAATTAATTCTTTTTATTTTAATTAAGATTTTTTTATTTTAAGCTTAATATGATATGTCAATGTATCATCCTCTATTTGCTCTTTTTTTTCTTTTTATAACTTAATTTTAGTTTTTTTTCAACTTTTTTCATTTACTTTTCTCTCACTTTTTACTTTTTTTTTTTGGTGTTTTTCATATTTTTTGGACTAATTTAAAAGAAAAGTTGGTCAATTAAGATATACATGTTTCATCTCCATTTATTTTTCTCTCATTTTATATATTTTTTAAATTGGATAAATTTTGCAACAAAAAACAATAATTAGATATGGTAAAACAGAAAAAAATTTACTCGCAATTAGATCAAATAATTCAAAACATGACTCAATGGTATAATATAAAAAAGATATAAAAAATGAAAATAACACAAGTTAAAATTGTAGCAAAATAAATAAAAAATAATTTTTTTGTATTAATATGAATTATAATATGTAATTTTTATGAAAAACATAATATAAATATACGAATTCTTAATATTTTATATAACACGATTACATGAATTGACAAGTCTATCTGTGACATCATGTGGACACCTTTCTAATTATATATATATATATATATAACGTTATGAATGCTTTTTAAATTATGATAAAATATTTAATGCAATGTTAGAATTTAAAAAAATTAAAATATGGTAGTTGAATTATGGATCTATTAGTTAATATGGTGTTTGCTTCTAATATAATTAATCTAAAATAATGATACGTGACAAATAAATAATATTTAAATATTATATTAATTAATAAATCTGTAATTTAAATATTATATTAAAAAATTTTTAAATTTATGCATCACGTTAAATATTTATTATTCAAAATCATTTGTGACATTAATCATAAAAAAATAAAAAATACTATTTGCAGTACTAATTTCCCTCAAACTCTTGATCATTGGTATATAGTCTTAATTATTACAGGATATTTGGTTCGTGAAATTTTAAATTTTGAGAAAAAGTATGATCTTTGAAGAAGTATAATTTCGAAGAAAATGTGATTTTTAATGGCATCTCATTTTTAAATTCCTATATTTAGTTAGGAGAAATATGAGATTACTTAATCATTCTTTTTACTATAATGTCTTTCACTACATAACAAATCTAACAATTTGTTAAATAAAAATAATTGACAAAAAATACATTTCAAATTGTAGAAACACAATATTCGACTGACTAATTATAAAAAAAAAAAAGAATTAGTCATCAATTATTGCATTAATTTCATGCAGTAATTGATTATACACTTGTTTTAAAAAAATTATAATAAATAATTATTGCATTTAGCTTTAAAAAAATATAGTAATTGATTAATTTGAAAAAATTATAATATACAATTATTGCGTTTATCCTAAAAAAAATAATTAATTATTTTTAAAAAATAACAAATAAGTATTGCATTTACTTTTAAAGAAATTTAATAATTAATTATTTTATTAAAATTATAATATATAATTACAGCATTTATGACTAAACAAAATACAATAATTGATTATTTTAAAAAATTATAATGAATAATTGCTGTGTTTATTTTTTAAAAGATGAAATATTTAATTATTTTAAATAAATTATAATAATTAATTATTACATTTATTAAAAAAATACAATGATTAAAATTTTTATATATTTTACAAAAATTACAAAATATAATTGGTGCATTTAATTTTACTGAAACGCAATAATTATTTATTTTACAACAATTCATTGGCATTGTATATATTATAAGTAGATAGCTAAAAAAAATTTTAGATCCATCGCATGGGTCCCATCTCCAATTGTTCCTTCTACATTTTATTTGGTCCCCTCATTTCATAGCGCGTTGATCCCATCTTCAATTAATGCAACGGAGAGACTCATATTAGCCGCTGCCACATATCTAACGACTTCAAAAGAGTGGAATGGCATGTGAAAAATAAAAACGCAGTAAACGATCATAATTATTGCATTTCAAAATCTTCAAACGTAATATTCAATTAAAAAATATAAAAAAATTTCATAGTAGTCAAATAGTATTTTTTATTTAAAGAAACGTGGTAAATATTATAATTATTGTATTTTAAAATTTATAATTTCAGTATTTGAATGAAAAAAATAAAAAAATTCATAATTATTGTATTTTTTTATATAAATGTCATATTTGACATTTAAAAAAAAAAAAACTCAAATGCTATCCCACATTTTTCAATAAACATAATATTTGTGATATTTATTTTTTGTTAAAAAATTTTAAATTTCATTATCATATATTGATTTTTAAAAAAATAAAATAAAAAAATTTTTTTATTCAAATTAAATATGAAATAAAGGTTTTTTTTTTTTCAAAATCTTAGAATATCACGGAAAAGTAAAATTTTAATTCCTAAATTTTTGAGTACTGTTAAGAGATTTTTTCAAGAATCGGATACATCTAATAAAACATGAAAATTTAAGTACTCAACAACAACACTCCAAAGGAAATTCTGGTGAAGATATCTTGCATTCTGGGGTTAGGATGCACGGTGTTAATGCTAAAGAACTTCAGTCAGCTTTGCAAGGGCATCAGCAGCACTCACTTACTCATGCAGATATAGCATTGATTCTACTTGCAGAAATTGCATACGAGAATGATGAAGACTATCGCGAGCACTTACCTCTGCCCTTTCATGTCACATTTGTTTCAATGGATAGCTCTGAGGATTTGTACTGGAGCACTGCCAGCATTTGCTTGTTAATCTACTATACTCACTTGCAGGTCGGCACTTGGAGCTGTCTGAGGTTGAAAGCAACGATGGAGTGAACAAGCAGCAGGTTGTCAGTTTGATCAAGTATGTTCAGTCAAACCGAGGGAGCGTGATGTGGGAGAATGAGGACCCTACAGTTACAAGGACAGAGCTTCCTAGTGCTGCACTTCTGTCTGCACTTGTTCAGAGTATGGTTTGATGCAATCTTCTTCCAAGGAGATCTTCAAGAGACTTGGGGTGTTGAGGCACTCAAATGGGCTATGGAATGCACGTCAAGACACCTTGCCTGTCGTTCTCACCAGATCTATCCTGCATTGCGGCCTAGTGTTACAAGTGATACATGTGTATTACTCCTTCGTTGCCTACATAGATGCTTGGGAAATCCAATACCTCCTGTTCTGGGCTTCATCATGGAAATTTTACTGAACTTGAAAGTAATGGTGGAGAACATGGAGCCAGAAAAGGTGATTCTCTACCCACAACTCTTTTGGGGTTGTGTGGCCATGATGCACACAGATTTCATTCATGTCTACTGCCAGGTTCTTGAGCTTTTCTCGCGTATGATTGACCGTTTATCATTCCGGGACAGAACAATTGAAAATGTTCTCCTTTCCAGCATGCCTCGAGATGAGCTTGATAATGTTGATATTGGGGATTTTCAGCGTATGGAATATAGGGGCTATGATTTGCCAAACACCAGTGGCAATCTGCCAGCATTTGAAGGAGTGCAGTCCCTTGTACTTAAAGGACTCATGTCCACTGTTAGTCATAGCAATTCAGGTCCTCTCTCGTATCATAGTGCACTCATGTGACTCCATTTTTGGGGATCGCAAGACTAGACTACTGATGCACATTACAGGATTGCTTCCCTGGCTTTGCTTACAGCTCGGCAAAGACCCGTTGGTGGGCCCAGCTTCACCACTGCAACAACAGTACCACAAAGCCTGCTCCGTTGCTGCCAACATCTCAATTTGGTGTCGAGCAAAATCATTGGATGAATTAGCCACTGTGTTTATGGCTTACACCAGAGGTGAGATCAAAAGCATTGATAATCCCCTTGCCTGTCTCACCGTTATTGTCCAACGAATGGCTCCCTAAGCACTCAGCTCTGGCTTTTGGACACCTGCTACGGCTACTGGAGAGAGGTCCAGTTGAGTATCAACGTGTAATATTGCTCATGCTTAAGGCATTGCTCCAGCATACCCCCATGGATTCGGCTCAGAGCCCACACATGTATGCCATTGTATCACAGCTAGTTGAGAGCACCTTGTGTTGGGAGGCACCAAGTGTGTTAGAAGCTCTTTTGCAGAGTTGTAGTTCATTGCCTGGTTCACACCCACTTGAGTCTGGGCCAATTGAAAATGGGACAGATGACAAGATGCTAGCTTCTTAGACCTCATTCATGGCTCGAAGTGGGCCACTACAGTATGCCATGGTATCTGGTTTCGGGGTAAGTTCAACATCAGTTCCACAAGCAGTTTCCTCCGAGTCACTTATGACACCTAGAGAAGTGGCTTTGCAAAACACTCGATTGATCCTCGTGAGGGTGCTCGACAGCTGCGCCCTGGGGAGAAGAAGGGAATATAGAAGGCTGGTGCCTTTTGTGACCACAATTGGAAACCCATGACCTGCAAGCCTGCACATTTAATATTTTTATATATATTTTTACTTCTTTTCCTTTTGCTATTAATTTTAAGTAGCTTACATTATACTTTTCAGATCAAGCGCTGGGAAAACTTGGGACCTGGCTCTGGGCATCATAAGTCTGTAATTGTTATTAGTGGTGTAATATTTTTGGAAGTGTTAGCATTCCAGGCCTATTCTTTATAACTGTGTAATTCCCAATTTCTCTCAAACCATTCCTTCGCTTTTGCTACCATCAAACTTCCAGTTTTTATTTTTATTTTTTTTAAGCCCGCTGTCATGGTCCTGAAGGATGTTATCAATAATTTTACATTGGGAATTTGATTGGCTGTGTAAATGTTTGGTATATCTTCGATTTTAACTTGTTTTTTCAAGGCAATACTATAAGATTCAAGAGATAAAAGTAGATAATATTTAACAAGTTGGTGTGAAACGAACAATATCTCTTGTGTGCTACTCAACATTCAACGGACTGCAATGAGACTTTAAAGTCCTATTAACTATGATGTGCAATTCAGGCTTCAAGGAGAAGGAAGCATATCGATTAGCTGGAGAAAAGAAATCTCGAAATTGGTTGTAAAGTAAGTTCATCAATTTAAGAGCTTCTAATTCAAAAGCAAAGATATTTCCGTGGTTGAAGAAGATGCTGATGACAATAAGAAGTCGGCTTCTGGATTTCTGCTTCTGTTTTTACTCATCTTGCTTTTTCTATCCGATGTGATTGTCAATTTCATTTACGTTTTTGTCTGGCAATTACAATTTATGTTTTAGCTTTTGCAGTTCAACTGAGATGAAAATAAGTTTCTGGTATCAACATCTTTGAATATGCTTTGTCTGTGTAGGTAGATTTTTGTTTTGAATTAAATACATATAAAATTTAAAAATTAATTTTATAATTTATGTTAAATATATTAAATACTAAATATATATTTTAAATTTTCTTAAATTTATGTATAATTTTTACTAAAATTTTAATTCATAACTCATAAATTTTATACCGAATGAATATTCCACTAGTTTGTTTATTCTTCTTTACTCTTTCCTTAATGACAAAGTTTGTAATATTAAAAAAAAAAAGAACAAAAAGATAAGATCAGAAGACTTAGAACAGAAAACGTGGCGTAGTCAGCAGTCCAGCAGGAAACTCCAACAAAAGTACACCATTACAAAACAAATATGATGTGACATTCCTTAACGCCATTGGTCCCCGTGGAATCTCGGCAACGTGAGTGGCCGCCGTGCCTTGACTTGCCTTGCCCCTGCCTTCATTGTCAAGAGAAAAATGTAAATTCCATAAATCAGCAGCTGCAGAGTGCAGAGTGGCTTACCGCTTTCACCTTCACTCATCATCCAAAAGAAAAAAAGAAAAAAAACCAAACCAAATAATTCTGTTTCACAATGGCAGAGGTTGAAAACAATGTTTGCTGAATACGATCAACGGTGATTGTCAGGATTTTAAGTCGCTTCTGTCTTCTTCAGACAGGGATTTCCTCGTCCGTAACAACGGTGATCAGGTAACTAAGTCCGGTAGAACAAATCTTTCTTGTCCTGATTTTTGTCTTCTTGTAACCTTTATCAAAGTTTGATTAAAAGGGTCTTTAGAAGAGGAAAACAGTTGAGTTTAGGATTTTCCTTTTAAACTTTTCTGTGCTTAAGTTTTAATCTTCTAGAAGGGAAAGCTGGGAAATTACATTTTTTGGGAATGGATTTTGTTTCTTTTAAGATTAGATGTAGTCAACTGGGATAAGGATTTAAGGATGTTTTCTGAACTGGGTTGGAGCTTTCCATTGGCTGCCTAAATCAAATGAAATTGACAAGTTATATTGGGTAAATATTATAGTTTTTAATAGTAATAATAATCGTAACTGTCTCTACACGTTTATTTTAATATGCTTTTTCAACGACTGGACCTGATGAATAATAATAGTATGAGATCTACTGTTGTGATTTTAGTTTAAGGTATATGAACTTTATGGTTTGTTGGATATTATCCTGTGCATTTGAGTGGGATCTGGATAACTGTCACTGTTGGAAGGGTTTTTCTTTTCTCTGTTCTTTGCGATAATTATGTTTGGCAATATAGCCTGAGATTTTCATTTTACAGGTTAAAATTGACAGTTTGAAGGGGAAGAAACTTGGATTGTATTTCTCAGCATCATGGTGTGGTCCGTGTCGAAGATTCACCCCTAAGTTAGTGGAGGTGTACTCTGAACTCTCTCCCAAAGGCGATTTTGAGATCATTTTTATCTCAGGAGATGAAGATGAAGAGTCGTTCGACGGTTACTTCTCTAAGATGCCATGGCTTGCAATCCCTTTTTCTGATTCTGAGACACGTGAGGGGTTGGATAAGTTGTTCAAGGTGATGGGAATACCTCATCTTGTGCTCTTGGATGAAAATGGTAAAAGTCTCCACTGATGACGGAGTTGGGATCATTCGGGAGTATGGGATTCGGGCCTATCCCTTCACCCCTGAAAAATTTGCAGCGCTTGCAGAAATAGAGAAAGCGAGAGAGGCAGCACAAACTCTGGAATCGGTTCTGATTTCAGGGGATCTGGATTTTGTCATTGGGAAGGATGGTGCTAAGGTATGGTTTTTAGGTTTCCTTAGATGCTGCTAATTCTTCAATATCCTCTCAACCTTAAATTCTGTTTTAACGAAAATGATTTGACCTTATATTGATTTGGAGTTTCTTCAGCATTTTTTTAGCTTCACTTTAGTCACTAGTCATGCATTAGACCATAGTTTTGTCACTACACACCCCACCATATTCTGCCCGCATTCTCTTTCACAGCTCCCTTCCCTTTTTTTAACTATTTTTTCTTAAGCATTTCATACTCCATACGAGTATAAGCAATGGTTGGCCGCAAGGCTACTCAACTCAGCCCCTATATTTCTGATGAGTAATCAATTTATCTCCTATTTCAGGTTCAGGTCACTGACTTGGTAGGGAGGACTGTTCTCCTGTACTTCTCTGCACATTGGTGCCCCCCATGCCGTGCCTTCACTCCAAAACTTGTTGAAGCATACAACAAGATCAAGGCAAAGGATGAAGCTTTTGAAGTGGTTTTTATTTCTAGTGACAAGGATCAAGCCTCCTTTGAGGAATATTATTCAGAAATGCCCTGGCTGGCACTTCCTTTTGGTGATGCTAGGAAGCCATTGTTGAGTCGCAAATTCAAGGTCCACGGCATCCCTATGCTTATTGCCATCGGACCAACTGGAAAAACTGTTACAAATGAGACCAGGAATCTGATAATGGACCATGGGGCCGATGCTTATCCTTTCACTGAGGAGCGCTTGAAGGAGATTGAGGCAAAGTATGAGGAGATGGCAAAGGAGATGGCAAAGGAGTGGCCTGAGAAACTAAAACATGAACTGCATGAGGAGCATGAGCTGGTGCTAACGCGTCGCAGGTCTTACTGTTGTGATAAATGCAACGAACAAGGACAAATCTGGTCATTCTACTGTGAAGAATGTGACTTTGATCTGCATCCAAAGTGTGCCCTGGAAAAAGATAAAGAAACCAAAGCTGATGAAAAGGAGGAAGAAAGTCCAAAGGAAGGCTGGGTCTGTGATGGGGAGGTTTGCAAAAGAGCTTGATGAACTTTATCCTTGGGTTTGGTGATGCCATTTTCTACGTTTCTTGTGTTTTCAGTTGTGGCAGTGGTAGTCTAGTCTACGGTTTGTTTCTTGTTGGGCTTGGAAATACTTGGGTGTTGTAGCAGTGGTTGTGTGCTATATGGTTTGTTTCTTACGAAGCTATGTCATATCTTACCATGTAGTAAAAACTTTGAAAACGGGTCTTAAATAGCAATGGTGTTCCAAACTTGAATGCATATCTACTAAAAAAATCCTGCAGATTGGGTGCTCTATATACTGTAGATTGGATTGCACTGTTCATTCTACGTGTTGATATCTTTTTTTTTTTTTTTACATATTTATTATAAAACTTTTTGGGGGTTCATAGCTTTCTTTTATTGGTGCGCTCTATTTCTTTATTTTTTTTAATATTATATATTTTTATTTTTTACATTTAATTATAAAAAAATTTTAAATGAGACATATTTTTTTGTTTTCGGTGGGACATTTTTTTCGGTTTGGTTTATTCCATTTTTTTTATGTATTTTATATTTTTTCAATAAGGGCTGGGATTCATTTTTTTTTTGCTTATTTTTTCAGTTTTACATTTTTTTATATGTTTTTTTATTTTTTCTTTATATTTTCTATAAAATTTTTTTGAAAGTAACATTCACGATTCTTTGTAGTATTTTCCTTGACTAAGATATTCATTAATCTTATTTATCAAATTGGAGTAATTTTAGACTTAATTCCTAAAATGAGGTATTTTGTATACGTGGAATCTATGTCAGATAAAAAATTTTTAATTAAATAAAATATTGTAAAAAATCTGATTGAAAAAAGCTACTATACTTCTATATTAATTTTTTATATTTCTACATTAATTTTTTTTCAATAAAAAAATGTAATTAAATATTTCACAATTAACAGAGAATAATTTTTAAGAACTCTAAAAAGAAATCAAAGGAATTAGAAAATCTCAAAATCCTAAAACTTTAAGCACTAAGTTAAGGTGGGGTAAGAAGCCATTTTTGTCCAAGATGAAATGAAGGAAGATGCGGGCTTTGAAACCCAGCACCGACGATGCAGATTTTCCTTTTACTTGCGAGTCAAACCGTAATTTTTTTTTATCCTATTCACTTTACCGCTTCAAACCATTACATGTTGCTGGATTAGCTTCTTCTTCATCAGTTAGCTCTTTTTTTATAATCCTTCATCTAAATTCGAAAACTAAATTTAAAGAGAGATACGGAGAAGAGGTAAGGAAAGGAAATGATCTCATGGCTCACCAAAAAAACAGCAAAATATAAGAAATTTCTTGATACAAAAACCCACAAACAAAAAAAAAAAGAGAGAGAGAGAGAAAATTCAAAACTAGAACAAAAAAATTAAACAAAATAAAAGAATGAAAAAAATTTAAGACAAGAGAAAGTCTATAGAATAAAATTTGAAAAAGCACTTTTCTGGTTGAAGGTAATGGACAATGAATTTGGTGAATGCTGATATCATACTTTCATTACCATACAAAAAGTCTTGTAATCAAAAAGATCCCATCCAATAAGCACTTTTTTCACTTAAAACTTGTTGAGATATCTTTTTATCAGGAAGGAGAATTATCCATTCTTATAGGAGTTGCTGGGTTTGCAAGGATAGCAGCAAAATATTCAAGATCACGTTATAATTCCTTGAATTATGTTGTATTCATATTTTTTTTCGGTTTTCTTTTTTAGTATTCTATTGTTGGAGACTTTTTTCATATCTAGCCAATGACTTTTTTGTTGGCAAAAGAAAAAAAACAATGAAAGAGTTAAACCAGAGTTGAAACGAGTTAGAGAAGGGGAGGATTGGAAAAAGAAGAGTAACGTGAAATTAAGCTGACGTACATTAATACTACTCCAACATAATGAGATTATAAAGTACATTATTTTGGGAAAAAACTCCAATTCTTTGGGCTTTGTGGGGCTAACCTTTTTTGACGGTTTGTCTTTTTAAAACTTTAAAATTATATATATATATATACACATTATTTTTTATTTAAAAAGGATCCATTATTTTTGAAGAAACCCATTGTTCTATTATAATTTTTTTTTTGTTTTTCTAATCTTGTAGAGGAATGGGCTTTTCTATTTGTATTTTTAAATTTTTAATATATATTTCTTATTTTTTTTTACCCATTAGATATTAATTTTTTAAAAATTTAATTATTTTTATATTTTTTTACTTGATACAAATGTTATGTGTTTCTTTTTAATTAAGTTTTTCATTTTATATATTTTTTCTTTTTTTATATATTTAATAAATTATTTTTTCTATTTTTTATCAACTTGTCAAAAATATGTGACGTAACAAGTAATTTAATTTTTTTGTTTTTACTTTTTCTTCTTAGTGATAATTTTTTTAATTTTTTATTTAATAAATCTTTTTGAAATATCTTTTTAACTGATGAACAAATTTGATAATAATATTATTAAAGATATATTTTTTATTTACTTTTTTATGTGATAATTTTAAAAAATATTAACGAGGAGTCAATGTCATATCTTTTTTTTTTTTTGTCCTTTCTTTTTTTTTTTTTTTATCTTTTTACAAATTCATGAAATAAGTTTTTCTAAAAATAATTATTGCCGATGTTACGGGTCGACTCAATTATTTTTTTTCTTCATTTTTTCTTTAGTTTTTTTTCTTCCTTTTTTTACACTTTTATATTTAATAAATATTTTTATTTATTCTTTTATGGGTAGAGTAATTTTTACAATAATTAAAATAACTTTTGTACCTTCTTTTGTAATTAAATAGTTTTGTATAGAAATATATTAATGGATGTATCAACATGACATCTAGATTTGATTTTTTTTTCAAACTTTTTAAAATTTTATAATATAAAAAAATGATATTTTTAATCCATAATATCAATTTTGTTTTTTAAAAAAAACAATATAATCAAAAAAACTAAATATAAAAAAGTAAATAAAAATATATAATAAATAATATAAATTTTACAAGAAAAGTTTATTACTAATATCGCGTGATAACTCAATTTTTTTTATTTTATTGTTTTTTTATTATTTTATTTCATTATTTTTTGTTTATTTAATTAGATAATTTTTTTAAGAAAAAATAATTTATTTGTACACATGTCATCATATTTCCTTTTTTTACTTTTTTTATTTTTTTAGTAAGATAATTGATAACAAAGACAGTCGATAAATTAATTTTGAAAGAAAATTTTTAATAAAGATATGGACATAAAATAACCAACATCCGATAAGTTTAATTCGTCTATTTCTTATAGGTGTTTTTTTTTCTTTGAGATCAAATTGAGACTTTTTCACAAAAAAATTAAGATAAAATCAAAGACGAGTTTATAGTGTTCTGTTATACCTTAATTATATATGCTAAATTATAGTTTAAATTATTTATTTAATTTTATTTTGATATATGTATTATATTAATTAAATTATTATTTAATACCTTAATTTAATTAAAGAAATTATATTTATGCATAATTAAGATACAATTAATCCATTAGATAAATTTGATTTAGTTTTTTTGTTTGATCTTCATTTAAAGTCTCAATGTGTCATATTTTTATTTTCTTTTAACTTCTTATAGATTTTTTATTTTGATAAATTTTGCGAAAAAAAAAATATAAGCACCTAAGTGATACCTCAATTTGTTTTTTTTCTTTCAATTTTTTTAATCAAGTAAGTTTTACAATAAAATGAGCTGATTCATAGCAATGGCAAAATAATTTGTATAATACCCTAATGAGCTTTCCTTTACTTTGTTTAATTTATTTTTTATTTTTAACCCTAATCTCCTTTTTTTTTTTTATGATTTTCACATGACACTCCATTTGAGTTTGTTTATATTTAGTTTCTTTTTTGCATTGTTTTAATAAGATAATTTTTGCAATGCAAGTTGCAAATTTATAAATATGTCAAAACAATTTGTATCTCATGATTCTTGGTTCATCTTAATTCGATAAAAGGATGATTTTCAAAAATCAAGATTGAATTACGACGAGTTGAATTTTTTTCAAAAAAAGATAAGATCAGGTAAGAAGTGTGTTTATAGTATTTTGTTACGACCTATTTTGAAGTGTTTATAAAATATATATAAATTTAGTTACATATATGTATTCTATTAGTAAATTAATTCTTTTTGTTTTAAATTTAATATGAGATGTCAATGTATCATCCTTTATTTGCTTTTTTTTTTCTTTTTATAACTTAATTTTAGCTTTTTTTCAACTTTTTTCATTTACTTTTCTATCACATTTTACGTTTTTTTTTTTTGTGTTTTTCATTTTTTTTGGAGTAATTTTACAAGAAAAGTTGATCAATTAGGATACACACGTTTCATCTTCATTTATTTGTTTCTCATTTCAGGGTTTAGGTTTTTAGTAACATTTTTTTTTTTTTTTACTTTTAACAGTGTTTACAAACGTCACTAAAAGATTTACGACATTTGCAAAAAATGCCAAAACATAAAGTGTCGGTTATACACACATCAGGGGAAATAATGGCGTTTTCTATAAAATGCCACTATATTATAGGCATTTATATCTAAAAAATATCACTATTTTAGCGGCGTTTGTATATTAAAATGTTGCTAATTTAGTGACATTTGTATCATAAAAACGCTACGAATATGGTGGCGTTTATATGATTTAGCGATGTTTTTTTATAAGAATGTTGCTACTTTTAGTGGCATTTTATGGTACAAACATCACTAATTTTAGAATTTAGCAGAACTCTTAAACATAAACGCCGCGAAATTAATAAATTTAATTTTGTTTTAATATTTTTTTTGTTAATAGTTTTTCCTATTAATTTTTTTTGTTAATAAAAACCAACTTAAATTTCGAAACTGAAATTAATAAATACTTAATTCATGTTCAAATATGCATATAATTAACACAAAGTTTAATAATTAATATAATAACATTCAAATTGTTTTAATACATTAACAAAAAAAATTAAAATGTATGAAATTGATGACTACATAGATTTGAAAGATTACTAATTGATGAAGGAATTTTTTCACCTTGGTCACTAACATGCTCAAGAACCTATTGAATAATACCATATAATTTTTAACACTTAATAGTAAGCTTTTTTATATTAAAAAATATAAATATTTATTAAATATAATACGTGAGTTGGTGGACCCCTGAGATTAGTTCCTGAAAATTGTTTTTGCACAAAATTCATAAGATAATCGAATCGATCATGCAACTGCTGAAATTTTGCATGCTCTTGCTCCATTCTAGCACGTTCTTCCTTAAATTTGGCACGCTCCTATTCTCTTTTTGCTTCCATTTGTTGGAAATGTTGTTGCATAGTTTGTAACTCCGATATCAATATCGAAATGTCTCGCGAAGACTAACTTGCTGAAAATATAAATTGCTGAGAGCTACGCCCATAGTAGATAGATGGTGTTGGACCCAATCCAACACCTCGAACCTGTCCATGCCTTTCTTTTCTAGCAACCTTTATGAATATTCGAATTTTCAATTCTTGTATGTTGACAGAACCATCAGATGCAACTTCAATCTCAGTAGCCATTTCTCTTTCGCTTTCTCTTGTAAATTAGTAATATACAACTATCAAGTTTAATGATTAATTGATAATATGTTAAAAAGAGTAAATATTTATTTTTTGTTAAAATAGATGTTACAAATTACCATAATTTTTTGTGCTTCAACATTCAAGTAAGATCCTTCTTTTTTTGTGTGTTAAGTAAAATAGTTCAACACATCTAATTTTACCACCCATCTCAATTACTATACAAAAACATATGTTATTGTTAAATACATATCAATCGTAACTTGTTCATGCATATCAAGGTTGTCAATCAAGTTCAAAAATTTTGAACAATTTTAATATCATGTATTTAATCTATCTAAATTGTTAAAATATAAAAATAATAGTAAAATTATATTTTAACCTCTTAACAACACAATAGTCTTAAACAAACGCAAACAATAAAAGCATTTTGGCCTTTCACATATATCAATCATGGAAACTAAATTCAATTATTTGGATAAGTTTAATATCATGGATTGAAGCCATCCAAACTATTCAATGCCATTAAAAAGTTTAATTTGTATTTTTTTCATTGTATAGGCAAAAATAGTCCTAAATAGACATAAATGACAACTTTTTCACACATATCAATCGTAGAAACCAAGTTCAATCAATCAGACAAATTTAATATCAAGTATTGAAGCTATGCAAATTGTTAAAATAGAACAATAACAATAATTTTGTATTTTTCCTAAATAAACGTAAACAATAATTTTTTCATACATATCAGCCATGTTAACTAAGTTCAATACTTTCAATAAGTTTAATATCATGTATTAAAACTATCAAAACTATTAAAATAGAACAATAACCGTTAATTTGCATATTTACTTTTTAATAGCACAAAAAGTTCATTCATTAGAATAAGTTTAAAATCATAAACTTACTATTTTTTTTTTTTTTGCTTTCTTGCAAAACTTTTTGATCCATATGTATGGCTATATTTCTATTACTTTCTGCTACCAATCCTAATATGTTCTCTTTCCTATCATAAAAAATAATTGCGTCTATGGTAGATATACAAATATTACCAACTTAAAGTATAAAACACTTTCATTATTTCATTTTACTATACAAAGTTATAAATTAGTACCTCTCATTTTCTTGAGAACCAAAATCTAACTAATTATTCATATTGCCACCTAATCACATTACGGGGTAGATTTTTCATCATCGCCTCTATAGTAGTATTTTGATTGGAATACTTATTCTTCAAATTATGCTTATAATCTTTCCATTTTTTTCCCAATGACTTAAGCACAAATGAAGTTGATATTTCAAGTATAAATTTTGATTGTAATAATATAATAAGAAAAGTTTAAATAAGTAAATAAAATATAAAATAAATATATTTTCATATGTAATTAATTATAGTAATACCTCAATAAAGTTTAAAGCATCGGCCTTAACTTCTACTGAAACTTTATGCCATGTTTTATAATGAATAGGCAATTTCATTCCATTACGGACAAGCATGCCTAGGAATCTAACCAGCAGTTTGAGCCTCTTCACCAATTGGTTGCCTATCAGAGTTTTGTCCAGCCTCTGGTCTTCCATTGATCATTGTTATCAACTACAAAAAAATTAATTTGTAAATGCCAATATTTTAATCATTATAATCGAATTCTAAATATTGGGTATATTGATACCTGAATTCAAATTTAAAGCATAATTAAATTGACGGGATACTATATAAATCGAGACCTCTCGTATTGCTAAATCCAATAGTAGTTGAAGGGTTAGAAGTGACTGAGTTAGATCCGACAGTATGATCATTCCCCTCCAAAAGATTTAGTCCATAGCCAATATCAACGGGTGCCATAGATGATTATGAACTAATATATCTGATATGTATTCCTTTCAATCTATTCCTCTACATTCTAGCTTACCTACATCATAAAAACGAATATATAAAATATATTAGTTTAGAACATATATAAAGACATTGAGAAGTTTAAACAATCATAATCTATGATATATAAAAAGCATATCGATTTAATGAAATCAAAAGATAATGTATGATTTACAATACAATAAATATACAATAGCGAATACAACATTAATTACATACAAGCATTTACTACATTATGTCTTAAATACTCAAATTACAAATATAGATGATCCATCATGATTCATAAATATCTTCAGTAACATCTTCGTAAACCCACTGAGCATAGGTACTGGAGATATTTTCATCCAAGTTTTATTCAGCAAAAAGATAACATTCAGTTCTATGTTCAACATCATCTCTGGTATGTAACCCCATATCAAATAAATCTTTAGGTGTGTTTCGAAGAATAATAAACCAACCCAATTCTTTGGGATCTTTAGAATAAAAAACTTATTTAACTTGAGATGAAAAAATATAAGGTTTATCGATGAGCTGTTGTCTAGTGTAAATTAATCAAGAAAAATTCATAATTATAAATCCATACTAATTTTTCTTAATACCTTTCATACTATTCACATTAGCCCAATCATAGCAAAATAAGATAACTTTTCACTTGCCATAATTATCCAACTCAATGATATCATTAATCATACCATAATAATTAACATTTCTCTCTAAAGGGTTGGTGTCCCTAAAACTAGCATAACTAATAGTTGATGAAGTAACAACTCCTGAATTTTGTATACTTCTAAATCTCTTACGGGATTTAGCATGAAATCTAAATTCATTGATGATGAAATCTTTATATCATTTCACAATCTTGTTTAGACCTTGTGAAAGATAGTTCACCTCTTCACTAACGAGCCTTCCACTACAACCTATAGAGGTGGAATAAATATATTATGTTATTAATGTTAGTTTATACATAAGTATTCTATGTAGATTTTTCATAACGAGAAGTATGACATTACTTACAGTTGCTCTTAACCATTATGAAAGTTTTCAATGAACAACTTATCAAAGCTCTCAAGGGTTTGATCATTTTATGATGTGTAAGAGCTCTCAAATTATTTTTATACTCACTACAAAGCATCATGATAAAGTATTAACAATAAAAAATAATAAATTATGCTTAATATAATGAATAATTTTCTTGTTAAAAAATTCGCATGCGAAACAATTTAATTGAGTCATGATGAAAAAAAACATATTCGATGTGCTTGAGCTAAGATTTATTGTCTAACTCTATTATTTTAGCTTTGCCTATTAGTGTCCAAAAGTTCAAAAAGATAACTGTAGGCAAAGTCAGTATGCTACATACTAATATTTCTCGATAGTCTATTAAATCTCGTTTCAATATCTTTAAAATAATGAGAACAAAATATCATAAACTCTTTTGCTAAAAATCCTTCAATAATAGAACATTTCAGATAGTTTTTGTTGCGATAATAAGAGTTTAACCTCCCCAAAAACTTACCTAATAAAATATTAGTCATATATCTTTTTAACTAGTGGCATGATCATCAATAACAACCTAATCAATCTATTAACAAATAATATTTTTCGATAAAATACATCTATCGATAATAAATTGGCCCATTGACTTTTGTTTCATATGAAAGGTGGATAACCAAATGCATAATAATAGTGAAGGAGTTTGGAGGAAAAATCTTCTTTAAATGGCATAAAGTAATTACGACTTGATGTTGAAGTTTGTTAAGCTCTTCCACATTCATATATTTCTCACATAAAGATTTAAATATATTACTCAATTCAATTATCACAGAAGTGACTTGTTTTGACATTGATGAAGTAAAGCAATTAGAAGTAAAGTCTTGCATCAAATTGTGAAATCATGTGAACTTAAATAAAAAAAGTTTTTGCCCTTTAGATTCACACATCTTGATATATTTGTGACTTCAATAAAAAAATTTTTGCCCCTTTAGATTCACACATCTTGATATATTTGACGTATAGCTATCCAAAACTTTGACATTTTTCAAAAACTTGCCAAAACACATCTTTCTTATCTTTAAGAATACCAAAAACTGGGCAGAGGCACTCAATATTGCCATTTAAAAGTAACTTCGGATGAAGGTCAGGGTGAATCTCCATATCAACTAGGTTAAGTCGACTCTTTAAGTCATTATTGATATTCCCTATTCACATTGAGAAATTGTTCTGATTAAAAATTTTTCACCAAGTATTCTTCTCTATGTGCATCAAATGCAAGGTTATGACATAATAAAATTATATTTCCATAAGGCAACTAAAAAAATACTTTTTTTCACAACTCAGACTCATTGGGGTCATTTTTTCATTGTCCTGTTCATCACTTTAAACATCAAGATCACCAACTTGAGTATCAGTATCACCAACTTGCATAATCTGAAGCCAATTACCTTCAAAGATTTCCCTTACTCTTTTTCTTGATGGAGTTTTTTTTTTTTCATAAGTGAAATTGATATCTTTTAACTTTGATAAAATATTAGATCCACTAATTGGTAAAGGCAATCTCTTTAACTTTTCAGTTCTTTCAAAACGATATTTTTGAAATCTAAATCCATGATTATCATCTAACCATCGATGATGTCTCATATAATAGAGCTTTCTACCATTAGGTAACTACTTTGAACATGTCTATGTAGCACAATATGGATAAGCATAATGACATTTTGTACTATAACCAGACAAATTCGCATAAGCAAAAAAATCATTGATAATCCATAATAAAGTAGCACGCATATTGAAGTTCTTTTTTTTTAATGCATCATAGGTCTTAACTGCTTCTTATAATTATTTTAACTCTATAATAAGAGGTTATAAGTAGATGTCTATATCATTACCTAGACATCATAGGTCTTAACTCCTTCCCATAATTGTTTTAACTTTGTAATAAGAGGTTATAAGTAGATGTCTATATCATTACCTAGAGGTTATAAATAGATGTCTAAATCCATGATTATCATCTAACCATCGACGATGTCCCATATAATAGAACTTTTTATCATTAGGTAATCACTTCGAACATGTCTATATAGCACAATATGGATAAACATAATGACTTTTTATACTATAACCAGACAAATTCGCATAAGCAAAAAAATCATTGATAATCCATAATAAAGTAGCACGCATATTGAAGTTCTTTTTTTTTAATGCATCATAGGTCTTAACTCTTTCCCATAATTATTTTAACTCTGTAATAAGAGGTTATAAGTAGATGTCTATATCATTATCCAGTTTTTTTTCTTAAAATTATCATAGACAATATAAATGACTGTTGCTTCATAGCAATCTATGGTGGTAAATTGTTAAGAATTAATACAACTGGCCAAGTACTATAAGAAGTACTCATTATTTTGAACAAATTGAATCCATTAGATGCCAGTTCAAGTATAACATTTTGAGGATCAGATGCAAAGTCTAGAAACCTAGAATGAAATGATTTCCATGCCAAATAATCTGTAAGATCCTCGATGATCCATCATCCATTCGCTTTTCATAATGCCACTTCATTAAATCTGTAGTTTTTAAAGATATGAAGAGTCGTTGAAGTCTTGATATTAATAGAAAAATAGCATAAAACCTTAATAGCCTTCTTTTTTACATAAACCTTATCACCATCTTCATTCAACCTTTTATCGGGGGTTTTGTCCACCTAATGAAAAATACCACACAAATGATAAGATATTTTATTTTTTCTATCACCCCAATACATCATACAATCATTGGGACAACTATGAATTTTCTCATATCCGAGGCCCAAATCTTTGATATCTTTTTTGATTCCTTATAAGATTCAGAGATTTTTGTAAAATAAATATTTTTTTCATAAACTCTAATAATAAAGTCAAAGAGTTTTTCATCCATCCACATAAAGCATTTCAAGTGAAAAAGAAATATAGAAAGATAACCTTGAATGCTGCGATCCCTCATAAAATTCCTCATTCATATTTTCAAGCAACTTATAAAACTTTGATGCTTCTCCTCTAGGTTGTTAGTCACCTACACTTATCCCGGGTTTACCAATTCATTCATTTCAACATTAACTAATTAAATCCATCATTTTGGGGAGATGGATTACAAAAATGTTGGTTATGAATGTTAAAAGCATCTCATAACATGCCCTTTAATGTCATCGATTATAAAATGATCATGTTTGGTGTTGGAGAGCCCTTAAAATTGGAAGAAACTCTAGTGGAAGACCTTGACGATATAAACTCTCCATGAAAATATCAATTAACATATCCTGAAATAAATCCAATACAAATTAAATGTTCGAAAACAACTTCAGCGGATTTGTCAATCGATATTAGCATGCTTCACACATGGGCATAATATCATATTATCTTCACTTGTATTTTTCAAATGCAAAATTAAGAAAAATTTTCACTCCATCTTTGTGCTATTGACTTAATTCCTTGACTTTTGTATCCAACTTATATACATTTACTACTTGTTACATTATCAGACCAAATGTATATAAATAATTTATATGAAATGAACATGTAAAATACTTAAGTTTACTATATTTTTAAACAAAAGATAATAACAAGACTAGTACTTACAGAAGACTAGAACTCCTTATTGTGAAGTATTTTCTTAGCTAGTTGATATTAAGCATTTAAAATTATGCTGTTAACCTAGATAATATCCTAGAGTATTTGTAGTTAGAGTTGAAATAAGGTAAAACAAGTTCAGAGAAAACCTAGAAAAATAAGAAAATGAAAGGGAAAGGAGAAGTGGATGATAAGTTCCAAATGGGTATTTTAAAGATGTGGGTTTTAGAGAAAAATTTTAAATCGAAAAGAATATCACGAATAGCAAAAGCTGAAAGAATAGTAGAAGGAATAGTAAATAACCAATGAATAGTCAAAATAGAGTTCTAAAGGACAAAGCTCGAATACTAAAAGCTAAAGGAAAAGGAAAGTAATTTGTAGTTGGCCTAAAAAAAGAAATAATACGATAATGAAGATGAAGCTTGAAGTTGGTGATTAGATGCTCTAAGTTTGGGGACAATTTAATTGGACCAGATTATTGAAGATGTTTACTAAGAAAAATACATTTAATAATTTCCTCTTAAATCTACATTATAGGCATCTTTAATATTCTCGTAGTAAAATTTTAAGTGATTATTAAAGGTATTTTTACCCAAAAAATGCCTTCACTAATTTTCTCTAATTTTTTTGGTGTATTTAATATTCTCGTAGTAAAATTTTAAGCGATTATTAAAGATGATTTTACCCGAAAAATGCTTTCACTAATTTTTTATAATTTTTATGGTGTATTTATTGAAGGTATTTTTTGCATAATACACCTTCAATAATTTCATTTTAAAAATTATTTGAGATTATTAAACACGTCTTCTAGTAGAAAACACCTTTAATATTTCACTACTAAAATTTTTAGACGGTTATTGAAGGCTTTTTTTCTAAAAAAATACCTTCACTAATTTGTTGTAATTTTTGAAAGAACTTATTGAATGCGTTTTTTGTATTCAACACCTTCAATAATTTTTATCCAAAATTATTGATGGCATTTTATGAGAAAAAATGCCTTCAATAGTTTTTTTTTTTTTATAAATTGTTTGGGATTATTAAAGGCATCTTCTAGTAAAAAATGCCTTTGATATTCCACTAGTAAAATTTTTAGACGATTATTGAAAGCGTTTATTTTAGGAAAACACTTTCATTAATTCATTTTAATTTTTGAAGTAATTTATTGAAGACGTTTTTTTGCATAATACGCCTTTAATGGTTTTTGTAGAGAATTAGTAAATGCATTTCTTGATGCAAAACACCTTCAATAATTTTATTTGAAAATTATTTAGGATTATCAAAGGTGTCTTCTAGTAGAAAACGCCTTCAATATTTTACTATTAAAATTTTGTGAACGATTATTAAAGACGTTTATTCTAGAAAAATACTTTCACTAATTCATTTTAATTTTTAAAAGAATTTATTGAAGGTATTTTTTTTGCATTATACGCCTTCAATAATTTTTGTTCAAAATTATTGATGGCATTTTATGAGAAAAATACATTCAATATTTTTTTTTTATAAATTGTTTGGGATTATTAAAGCGTCTTCTAATAAAAAATGCCTTCAATATTTCACTAGTAAAATTTTTAGATGGTTATTGAAGGCGTTTATTCCAGGAAAACACTTTCATTAATTTGTTTTAATTTTTGAAGTAATTTATTGAATGTGTTTTTTGCATTATACACCTTCAATAATTTTTGTAGAGAATTATTGAAGGCATTTCTTGATGCAAAACGCATTCAATAATTTTATTTTAAAAATTGTTTGGGATTATTAAAGCCATCTTCTAGTAGAAAATGCCTTCAATATTTCATTACTAAAATTTTGTGAATGGTTATTGAAGACGTTTATTCAATTAAAAAAATGCCTTCACTAATTCATTCTAATTTTTGAAAGAATTTATTGAAGGTATTTTTTGCATTATACGCCTTCAATAAATTTTGTCCAGAATTATTAATGGCATTTTATGAGAAAAAATACCTTTAATAATTTTCTTTCATAAATTATTTGAGATTATTAAAAGCATTTTCTAGTAGAAAACGTCTTCGATATTTCACTAGTAAAATTTTTAGATGGTTATTAAAGGTGTTTATTTTGGAAAAATGCCTTCACTAATTCGTTATAATTTTTGAAGTAATTTATTAAAAGCGTTTTTGCATTATACGTCTTCAATAATTTTTGTAGAGAATTATTGAAGGTGTTTTTTAATGCAAAATATCTTCAATAATTTTATTTTAAAAATTATTTAAGATTATTAAATGTATTTTCTAGTAAAAATCACCTTCAATATTCCACTACTATAATTGTGTGAATTGTTATTGAAGGCGTTTATTTAAAAAAAATACCTTCACTAATTCATTCTAATTTTTAAAGGAATTTATTGAAGGCATTTTTTGCATTATACGCTTTTAATAATTTTTGTTCAGAATTATTGATGGCATTTTATGAGAAAAAACGCCTTCAATAATTTTTTTTTATAAATTATTTGAGATTATTAAAAACGTCTTCTAGTAGAAAATGTCTTCGATATTCCATTAGTAAAATTTTTAAATGGTTATTAAAGACGTTTATTCCAAAAAACGCCTTCACTAATTCATTCTAATTTTTGAAGTAATTTATTGAAGGCGTTTTTTGCATTATATGCCTTCAATAATTTTTGTAGAGAATTATTGAAGGCATTCTCTAAAGCAAAACGCCTTTAATAATTTCATTTTAAAAATTGTTTGAGATTATTAAAGGCGTTTTCTAGTAAAAAACATCTTCAATATTTTACTACTATAATTTTATAAATGGTTATTGAAGGCTTTTATTCCAAAAAATACCTTCACTAATTCGTTTTAATTTTTGAAAGAATTTATTGAATGCGTTTTTTGCATTATACGCCTTCAATAATTTTTGCCTTCAATAACTTTTGTGACCACAATTGCTCCAGCATACTCCCATGGATTCGGCTCAGAGCCCACACATGTATGCCATTGTATCACAGCTAGTTGAGAGCACCTTGTGTTGGGAGGCACCAAGTGTGTTAGAAGCTCTTTTGCAGAGTTGTAGTTCATTGCCTGGTTCACACCCACTTGAGTCTGGGCCAATTGAAAATGGGACAGATGACAAGATGCTAGCTTCTTAGACCTCATTCATGGCTCGAAGTGGGCCACTACAGTATGCCATGGTATCTGGTTTCGGGGTAAGTTCAACATCAGTTCCACAAGCAGTTTCCACGGAGTCAGTTATGACACCTAGAGAAGTGGCTTTGCAAAACACTCGATTGATCCTTGGGAGGGTGCTCGACAGCTGCGCACTGGGGAGAAGAAGGGAATATAGAAGGCTGGTGCCTTTTGTGACCACAATTGGAAACCCATGACCTGCAAGCCTGCACATTTAATATTTTTATATATATTTTTAATTCTTTTCCTTTTGCTATTAATTTTAAGTAGCTTACATTATACTTTTAGATCAAGCGCTGGGAAAACTTGGGACCTGGCTCTGGGCATCATAAGTCTGTAATTGTTGATAGTGGTGTAATATTTTTGGAAGTGTTAGCATTCCAGGCCTATTCTTTATAACTGTGTAATTCCTAAATTTCTCTCAAACCATTCCTTCGCTTTTGCTACCATCAAACTTCCAGTTTTTGTTTTTATTTTTATTTTTATTTTTTTTAAGCCCGCTGTCATGGTCCTGAAGGATGTTATCAATAATTTTACATTGGGAATTTGATTGACTGTTTAAATGTTTGTATATCTTCGATTTTAACTTGTTTTTTCAAGGTAATACTATAAGATTCAACAGATAAAAGTAGATAATATTTAACAAGTTGGTGTGAAACGAACAATATCTCTTGTGTGCTACTCAACATTCAATGGACTGCAATGAGACTTTAAAGTCCTATTAACTATGATGTGCAATTCAGGCTTCAAGGAGAAGGAAGCATATCGATTAGCTGGAGAAAAGAAATCTCGAAATTGGTTGTAAAGTAAGTTCATCAATTTAAGAGCTTCTAATTCAAAAGCAAAGATATTTCCGTGGTTGAAGAAAATGCTGATGACAATAAGAAGTCGGCTTCTGGATTTCTGCTTCTGTTTTTACTCATCTTGCTTTTTCTATCCTATGTGATCGTCAATTTCATTTACGTTTTTGTCTGGCAATTACATTTTATGTTTTAGCTTTTTGCAGTTCAACTGAGATGAAAATAAGTTTCTGGTATCAACATCTTTGAATATGCTTTGTCTGTTTTGGTAGATAGGTAATTCCTGTAGTTTATTTATATTATTTTTGTTTTGAATTAAATATATATAAATTTTAAAAATTAATTTTATAGTTTATGTTAAATATATTAAATACTAAATATATATTTTAAATTTTCTTAAATTTATGTATAATTTTTACTAAAATTTTAATTCATAACTCATAAATTTTATACCGAATGAATATTCCACTAGTTTGTTTATTCTTCTTTACTCTTTCCTTAATGACAAAGTTTGTAATATTTAAAAAAAAAAGAACAAAAAGATAAGATCAGAAGACTTAGAACAGAAAACGTGGCGTAGTCAGCAGTCAAGCAGGAAACTCCAACAAAAGTACACCATTACAGAACAAATATGATGTGACATTCCTTGTCGCCATTGGTCCCCGTGGAATCTCGGCAACGTGAGTGTCCGCCTTGCCTTGACTTGCCTTACCCTCGCCTTCATTGTCAACAGAAAAATGTAAATTCCATAAATCGGTAGCTGCAGAGTGCAGAGTGCAGAGTGGCTTAACGCTTTCACCTTCACTCATCATCCAAAAGAAAAAAGAAAAAAAAACCAAACCAAAAAATTCTGTTTCAACAATGGCAGAGGCTGAAAACAATGTTGCTGAAACGATCAACGGTGATTGTCACGATTTTAAGTCGCTTCTGTCTTCTTCAGACAGGGATTTCCTCGTCCGTAACAACGGTGATCATGTAACTAAGTCCGGTGGAACAAATCTTTCTTGTCTGATTTTTGTCTTCTTGTAACCTTTATCAATGTTTGATTAAAAGGGTTTTTCTTTTAGAAGAGGAAAACAGTTGAGTTTAGGATTTCCTTTTAAACTTTTCTGTGCTTAAGTTTTAATCTTCTAGAAGGGAAAGTTGCGAAATTACATTTTTTGAGAATGGATTTTGTTTTTTTTAAGATTAGATGTGTCACCTGGGATAAGGATTTAGGATGTTTTCTGAACTGGGTTTGGAGCTTTCCATTGGCTGCCTAATTCAAATGAAATTGACTAGTTATATTGGGTAAATATTATCGTTTTTAATAATAATAGTAATCATAACTGTCTCTGCACGTTAATTTTAATATGCTTTTTCAACGACTGGACCTGATGAATAATAATAGTAATGAGATCTACTGTTGTGATTTTAGTTTAAGGTGTATGAGCTTTATGGTTTTGTTGGATATTATCCTGTGCAATTGAGTGGGATCTGGATAACTGTCACTGTTGGAAGGGTTTTTCTTTTCTCTGTTCTTTGCGATAATTATGTTTGGCAATATAGCCTGAGATTTTCATTTTACAGGTTAAAATTGACAGTTTGAAGGGGAAGAAACTTGGATTGTATTTCTCAGCATCATGGTGTGGTCCGTGTCGAAGATTCACCCCTAAGTTAGTGGAGGTGTACTCTGAACTCTCTCCCAAAGGCAATTTTGAGATCATTTTTGTCTCATGGGATAAAGATGAAGAGTCATTCGAGGGTTACTTCTCTAAGATGCCATGGCTTGCAATCCCTTTTTCTGATTCAGAGACACGTGAGGGGTTGGATAAGTTGTTCAAGGTGATGGGAATACCTCATCTTGTGCTCTTGGATGAAAATGGTAAAGTCTCCACTGATGACGGAGTTGGGATCATTCGAGAGTATGGAGAGGAAGGGTATCCTTTCACCCTTGAAAAGATCCAAGAATTAAAAGATTTAGAAGAAAAGGCCAGGAATGAACAGTCCATAAAAACCATCTTGGTTTCCCGTTCATGCGACTTTGTAGTTGCATCTGATGGAGACAAGGTAACTTTGATAACTGTGCTGATTGTTTACAACGCAATTGTAGTTTTTCTGGCTTTTTTCGATGGGTTTGAAATATTCATTGCTATCCTAATCTGTACTTTTTCTTTATTTGTATACTAGGTACGTGTGTCTGAACTTGAGGGGAAGACTTTAGGTCTATATTTTGCAGTGTCTACCTTCAAGCCATCTGCTGATTTTACTCCAAAACTTGCTGAAGTTTATAAGAAATTGAAGGAAAAAGGGGAGAATTTTGAGATTGTTGTGATATCCCTTGATGATGAAGAGGAATCTTTCAAGGAAAGCTTTGTGGCACCTTGGTTGGCATTGCCTTTCAAAGACAAGAGCTGTGAGAAATTGACTAGGTACTTTGAGTTCTCTACCCTTCCAACTGTTGTTATTATTGGGCCAGATGGGAAAACTCTTCACTCTAATGTTGCTGAAGCTATTGAAGAACATGGGATTCAGGCCTATCCCTTCACCCCTGAAAAATTTGCAGAGCTTGCAGAAATAGAGAAAGCGAGAGAGGCAGCACAAACTCTGGAATCGGTTCTGATTTCAGGGGATCTGGATTTTGTCATTGGGAAGGATGGTGCTAAGGTATGGTTTTTAGGTTTCCTTAGATGCTGCTAATTCTTCAATATCCTCTCAACCTTAAATTCTGTTTTAAACCAAAATGAATTTGACCTTATATTGATTTGGAGTTTCTTCAGCATTTTTTTAGCTTCACTTTTGTCACTAGTCATGCATTAGACCATAGTTTTGTCACTACACACCCCACCATATTCTGCCCGCATTCTCTTTCACAGCTCCCTTCCCTTTTTTTAACTATTTTTTCTTAAGCATTTCATGCTCCATGCGAGTATAAGCAATGGTTGGCAGCAAGGCTACTCAACTCAGCCCCATATTTCTGATGAGTAATCAATTTATCTCCTATTTCAGGTTCAGGTCACTGACTCTTGTACTTCTCTGCACATTGGTGCCCCCCATGCCGTGCCTTCACTCCAAAACTTGTTGAAGCATACAACAAGATCAAGGCAAAGGATGAAGCGTTTGAAGTGGTTTTTATTTCTAGTGACAAGGATCAAGCCTCCTTTGAGGAATATTATTCAGAAATGCCCTGGCTGGCACTTCCTTTTGGTGATGCTAGGAAGCCATTGTTGAGTCGCAAATTCAAGGTCCACGGCATCCCTATGCTTATGCCATCGGACCAACTGGAAAAAACTGTTACAAATGAGACCCGGAATCTGATAATGGACCATGGGGCCGATGCTTGTCCTTTCACTGAGGACCGCTTGAAGGAGATTGAGGCAAAGTATGAGGAGATGCCAAAGGAGATGGCAAAGGAGTGGCCTGAGAAACTAAGACATGAACTGCATGAGGAGCATGAGCTGGTGCTAACGCGTCGCAGGTCTTACTATTGTGATAAATGCAATGAACAAGGACAAATCTGGTCATTCTACTGTGAAGAATGTGACTTTGATCTGCATCCAAAGTGTGCCCTGGAAGAAGATAAAGAAACCAAAGCTGATGAAAAGGAGGAAGAAAGTCCGAAGGAAGGCTGGGTCTGTGATGGGGAGGTTTGCAAAAGAGCTTGATGAACTTTATCCTTGGGTTTGGTGGTGCCATTTTCTACATTTCATGTGTGTTTTCAGTTGTGGCGGTGGTAGTCTAGTCTACGGTTTGTTTCTTGTTGGGCTTGGAAATACTTGGGTGTTGTAGCAGTGGTTGTGTGCCATATGGTTTGTTTCTTGCGAAGCTATGTCATATCTTACTATGTGGTAAAAACTTTGAAAACGGGTCTTAAATAGCAATGGTGTTCCAAACTTGAATGCATATCTACTAAAAAAATCCTTCAGATTGGGTGCTCTATGTACTGTAGATTGGATTGCACTGTTCATTCTACGTGTTGATATCCTTTTTTTTTTAACATATTTATTATAAAACTTTTTGTGGGTTTATAGCTTTCTTTTATTGGTGCGCTCTACTTCTTTATTTTTTTAATATTACGTATTTTTATTTTTACATTTAATTATAAAAATTTTTAAATGAGACATTTTTTTTTTGTTTTCGGTGCGACTCTTTTTTCGGTTTGGTTTTTTCATTTTTTTATGTATTCTATATTTTTTCAATGAGGGCTGGGATTCACCTTTTTTTGGTTTTTTTTTCTTATTTTTTCAGTTTTACATTTTATATGTTTTTTATTTTTTCTTTATATTTTCTATAAAATTTTTTTGAAAGTAACATTCACAATTCTTTGGAGTATTTTCCTTGACTAAGATATTCATTAATCTTATTTATCAAATTGGAGTAATTTAGACGTAATATTTAAAATGAGCTATTTTGTATACGTGGAATCCATGTTAGAGTAAAAAATTTTAATTAATTAAATTTTGTAAAAAATCTGATTGGAAAAAGCTTACTATACCTCTACATTAATTTTTTATATTTCTACATTATTTTTTTTTCAATAAAAAAATGTAATTAAATATTTCACAATTAATAGAGAATAATTTTTAAGAACTCTAAAAAGAAATTAAAGGAATTATTGTTTTAATTTTCATTAAATTATATTGAAATCATTTATTTTGAAAGAATTTGAAGAAATTCAATTTACCCTCCTCTTGGATCCTCATGTCACCTATAAAGCTAACAATTAGTATCGGAGCTTTGGTTTTTTTTTATAGGTTTAATCACTTTGAGTAAAGATCCTATGGCTTAATTTTGGTTCCAAGATGGTGAGAAAGTCTTTAAAGCTCCAATGATTGATAAATTTGAATTCTATGAATGGAGAAAGATGATGAAGATGTTCATAATGACTTAAGATTTTAAAGCTTGGAATGTAGTTGAAAAAGGGCTTGAAATTCCTTCAAATGATGCAAACTCAATAAGGTAAGTGATGGATGATGCCAAGGTTAAGTGCTTACTATATGGAGCTCTTGACTCCCATAAATTTAACTTGATATCAAAGTGTCCAACCTCAAATGAGATATGAGAGAAATTGAATGAAATACATGAAAGACAATAATCCAATTGAAATGTATCATGTCTCATGACTCTTGAAGATTCAGAGGTAACATCTAATTCTATTGATTCAAATTCATATGCTTTTGATGAATTACAAGATGCTTATAATGAGCTATATCTTGAATATGAATCAATGAAGAGGAAATATAAGAAAATGATTTCAAAGTTGAACGTAGAGAATGAGTTTTTAATGAATGCAAAAAACGTTTTGGAAAAAAAATGAAAAATTGAAAATAGATTTTGAAACCTCTCCAAATAAGTAGAAATTTTAGAAAAATAAAATTTTAATTTGAAAAAAAAATTTGATGTTTTGATGAATGAAAAACAAGAGTTTTTAGATAAGAGTTTAAGTGCTAAAATGATTAAATGCAGTTTTTGTCATTTTCATGGTCATACTATACATACTTGTCCCATTAAAAGAAAATTTTCATTTAGAATTAGGCAAGTATGGGTTCCTAAAGGAACAAGAGACTTGCTCACTAACTCTCAAAGACCCAAAATAATTTGGATACTAAAAATCAAATGAGATTATCTTTTGTTAGTGTGCTAGAGCAATGAGCCACAATATGAGATTGAAGATTGAATACTCTAGACACACAATGGAGATGGGTAACCTATAAACTTTATTTAAAGAGAATTTGAATTTAGTTACCTATTCTTGATGAAATTTGAATGCTTGATTGATTATGCAAAATTTGGATGATATTGATAACAAGACATATATTGCATAATCTTATAAAAAAATGTGAGCTTGAATTGAATAGGCATTTGTTTTGCTCTTAAGTATGTTTGAGTTGCTTGTTGAAATTAATTATGATATAAAACTTTTTTAAATGGTTTGAAGAACTTAAATGTGTGTTTAAACATATTTGCCTTTCTTAATAGCCTTTTTCAAGGAAATATGGGGATTAAGAGTTGAATTTTTAGTTTCCTTGTTTCTAATGCCAAATGAGCACTTGAACAACTTTGTTTTGTCATTTGAAATTTGTTGGAATAGTTCAAGTTGGTTAAAAATGAGCTTGACTAGTTTTGAGATTTATTAAGGTATTTTTCAAGCAAAAATGAGTTTTAAAGTGCAAAAATCAAAATCCTAAACCTATTAAGCTTTGAATGATTTATCCTATGGTATTTTGCATAAATATACTTGTTTGAATGATTTTAGCATGATGAAAATGATTTTTGTAACTTTTTATGCATATTGATTTGTAATTGTTGAACATGCATATATGATCATGTTGATTAAAATTACTCAATTTATTCTCAATGCTTGGATAGTGTGAAATTTTTTTTTGTTTGTTATATTTTAAATTGTTATAACTCGTGATTTGTGAATTGATGAACATCTTGTGCTTAAGTGATATATATATATATATATTGATTTTTTATTCATCTATATTTTTGGTCAATGTATGTACTTATATGAGATTGATTCAACTTGACCTTAATTTTTGTGATTTGAAAGTGCTTAAAGTGTTTATTTCTTAATTTGTGAAATACTTTGTGATGTGCTTGCTCTTGTGCTTAAATCATAAATATTGATGTTTGATTGTTCATCTTTTGATTTTTTAATAGTCTTGAAAATTTTTTTAATTCTTTATCCTTATTAATTCATGATTTATTTCTTCTCTTGTGATTGATGAATTGATGAACATTGTGTGCTTAAATGAAATATATTGATTCTTGGTTCATCTTTAGTCTTGGTCAAGATATATGCTTGTATGATCATTAATTCAATTTGACCTTAATGCTTGTGGTTTAAAATGCTTGAATTGTTTATCTCTTGATTGTGAAAGATATTTTGTGAAATATGCTTATTTTTGTGCTTAAATGTTATTATTGATTTTGTGAAATATTTTGGATCTTTGTGCTCAATTGATATATTTCTTGATTTGTGATTTTGAATATAACGAACTATTTGTTTATAAATGAAATATATTGTTTGTTCATCTATTGTTCTTGTCAAGTGTATGCTTATGTGATAAATGTTACTTATCTTTACTTGACATGCTTGCAACATGACTTAAGTAAATGAATTTCTTATGATGCTTATTTTTAGCTTAAGTCATTATTGATTAAGGCTTATAATTTGTGTAGACATATTTATGTTTTTGTACTAAAACTCTCTTGAATATGTTTTTGATGATAAATATGTCTTTCTTGAGTATTTTTTTAATTCTATAGGGCCTCAAATTGGTTTTGACGTATTCTTTGGTGATTTTTTGAATAAACATGAATATTGAATATGTCTATTTTGTGTTCATGAATGATCCAAATTTTTTTTTTTTTATTTTTGCACATTACATGAAAACTTTTGCTTTAGTGCCATTCTTGTGTTATTTGATATTTAAATTGATATATGGCCTTCAGCTTAAGTATATATCTCCTTTGCAATTGGCAACTTGTGCTTAGTGAATAAATTTTTTTTTTGCCTATAATGACTTAGACTATGGAATTGTTTTCTAACGAGTGATATAATTTTTATCAATTGATATTCTTGATGCTATTAATGAACATTTCTTTGTCAAGAATATTTTTTAAGTCTATGTTATGAGAACTTGAAGTTAGTATGAATGAGCCTACATTTTTAGAATTTCAAGTATAACAAACAAAACATGTCATCCTTATCAATCAAGCCTAGTTTTGCTCAAATAAAGTGGATTGAAGAATTAAAAGTCAAATGAGCATAACAACAAAGCTTAACATGGATGGAGGTAAATGTATCAACTTTATGATATGATATATGAGTTTGAGTACATATACATGCTTGCTTTAATATATGCAAATATATGATTTTGTGAACACATTGCACAAATTAATCATGAAGCTACTTGGTAGATATTGTTCTAATATTGTTTTTGAAAGCTTGGATTGATTAATTCACCTTCATTGATATTCATGCCTAGTTCTTAATTACTTTGATGAGATTAATAGTTTCAATGCATGAATCCTTGAACATGGATATGAGTTAAATTGATTGATTCCTTTATACATGTTCATTGATTGAGTCCATTGAGATAGCATGTACCATATTGTGTCTAAAGGTTTGCATTTTTTTTTTATATATTGGTATATGTGATTTGAAATGTTTTTACGTATGCTTGTATGATTTTGATTGAAATATATATTTAGATACTTGCATATGTTTAGATTAAGTTCATTGCTATGCATTGAAATAATTTGAAATATATTTGAATAATTATGCTTTCATTATTTTTTTGCTATAGCATATGTACACATCATGTTTGGAAAATCATGCTTATATAATCTTTGTTAGGACATGATGATTGAACCTTATTGCTCATTAGTATTCATGCTTTATTAAATACATATGAGTTTTTGGTTCTTGTTTGGATAGGATAACTTATAAAAGATTACTATTATCATTTATGCATATATTGAATAGATTTTTCATATGCTTGAAGTATGTGTGCTTTATGAAAGCTGTTGAATAAAATTGCTAACAGTTGGTAACAATTTATATCAAAATTGCTAAAAAAATTTTTTAAAAACTTTTATAGACACTTGTTAATGTGCATATCCTTGAGATAGCTTATACCTTTCATATTAAATTGTGTGTGTCTTAAATTGATTAATCTTTTTTTTTGAAAAGGAGGAGAAATTTTAAAATATAATTTTGCTTGATTTGTTTTGTGATAACAATTTGTATACTTTATCATTACATATCTTTAACAATTGGTATCCATAACAATTGGTATAAACTTGTATACATGTGCTTGAATTTATGCTTAATTGCTATTGATGTTTTAGGTTCTAAGCACATCTTACCCTAACATGATTTATGAGTAGATTGCATATCATCCATTATCCTTTGCTCATAAATTTCATGTAGTAAATTTGATGACTTGTGCTAAAATTGGATACACTTATGCTTTTGTGCTTAAATACATATATGTGAGCTTCATTGTGCATATTACACTTGATTACATGCATTCAAAATACTCTTGATATTATTGGTATCAAGCATTTTGTCACATGCCTTGAATTGATCTCTTTTTCTTTTGAAATGACAAAAAGAAAGAGAAAGTTTAGAGATATTTCTTCTTGTATGCTTATTACAATTGATATAGGAGTTTAAACATTTGGTAGAAACAACATAAACAAAAAAAAAGAGAAATGTTTCATGAATATATTTGTTAATAATGACTCTTTGTGTTTATTTGCTCATTAATATGCTCATACATTTTTGCTATGACAAAAAAAGAGAGAAATATCATACGGATAAATTTGCTTGTGCTTGACATGCATATGTTTGATTGTGCTTATTTGATATATTTGACTAACATATGTTTGTTGAGTTGTGTTGGATTAAGATGCATAAATTGATGGGGAGTTTTGCCATACATTGCTTAAGGTGGAGTTTTTCAAAATGCTTTTCAAAATCTTAAATGTTTCAAAGAAAGTTTTTCAACAAACAAATTTATCTTTAAGTTTTGTCATATCAAAAAGGGAGAGATTGTTAGCCTTGAATTGACTCTTATTTTGAAATGACAAAACATTAAGCTAAATAAGCTTGATCAAGATTTTGAATACATGTTTTTAAATTTTATATTTTGGTACTAAATAAAAAATATGATTTTCAAAGTTTAAACAAACCTTTCTTGGTTTCATATTTCTCAAACCAAATCTATCTTTAAAGATTATTTATTTGAGCTTAAATGAAAGTCCAATTGTTGTTTTTAAAGTGAATTTATTCATTTTGGACTTAATACAATTTTAATAATATTGGTTTTGAGAAATAGATTAACTTAAGAAAGCTGTTTTACAATAACAAAGTTTTCTGATATTGAACTTGTTTTATTTTTTTTGTATTAATTCATAAAGTTTTAATATTTGAATTTTATATGGTTGGAAAGTTCTTTGAGTCTACTTTCTAATGGATTAAACAAAATGAAAATCCAAATTTTCTAAGAAAAGATTTTGAATTTTTACTAGACATTCTGCAGTTGTCTAAAAACTGCACAAGGGGTAACTTTGAAAATTCACTATAATTCTTATACAGTGAATTAGGTGATGAACTTTATATGAATAGAAATCCCTTTAAGTCTAGTTTCTAAATCTTCAAACGGCGTGTAATTTGAATTTGTATAACTCAAGTTATGGTCAAATTAGTGAGTAGAGTACAAAACAAAAAACAACCACCCAGCTTGGACAAGATTGATCCCTTTAGGGAAGCGATCGATTGTATTTTTATCCAGACACGAATTTTCTATTGAAATGGAAACAAAGGATCGATCACCCCCTTAACCAATCAATCCCCTACAAAAAGGGATCGATTGGTTAGTCTATTTTCAAGCGCAAATTGGTTCAAAACATGAACCAATCGATCCCCTCATGGAAGGAATCGATTGGGTCTGGGCAAAGACATCTCCAACAGCTATTTTATCAAGCTTTCAATGGCTACTTTCACTTTCCAAGAATTCCAATGTCTATTTCCTCAATTTTTCTATAAATTGGGTACTGCAACACACCAAAAATATTGATGAATCAAGAGAGCAAGAGCCAATAAGCTATATTTTCATTCTCTCAAAGAATCAAGAGTTTTTAGAATTTTAAAGTCCATATATTTGTATTTATTGTATTCAAATGATATTTGTTGTTCATTCATCATTTTCTTGTACTTAAACTTAGCAAACACTTAGCCTTAGAGAGGTTGTTCTATTATTTGTAAAATTACCTTTGATACACAAAGGTGGAAGAGAACAAGAGGTGGGGTATATCATCTTGATATTATAAGGGTAGAGGTCGCTATCTATGCCTTGAGAAAAAGATAAAGATTTAGTATAAGATAACTTTGTAATTTGTAAAAATTTTTCTTTAATTAATGGATTGAAGCCTTAGTGTGGACAATCAAGATAGAGGACATAAATGCCTTATGGAGAAGAACCGAACCTTTATAAAATATTGTGTTTGATTTCTCTATCCCTATCTCCTTACAATTTATTATTGCTTATATTTGATTTTAGGTTCATTAATTGTTATTGTTAGCATTATATTTTCATCAAAAGTACTTATTGTTTTAATTTCCATTCAATTATATTGAAATCATTTGTTTTCGAAGAATTTGAAGAAATCCAATTCACCCTCCTCTTAGATCACCATCTCACCTATAAAGTTAACAAGATATCTATTTGATCTTTTGTCCTAACTAAACTACATGAAGCTTTCTTTTTGTTGAATGGTTAAAAAATAGGGGTGAGTAATCAGTCAGTTCAGTTTGAAAAAATCAATAACCGATTTAACCGACTTTTATTTAACAAATAATAGAACCGATCAAATATTTTTAAATAATTGACCATAACTGAGCTAACCATAATCGGTTTGGCTCGGTCGGTTCTATTAATTAATCGATTTTTTTATTATTTTTTTTCCTATTATGAATAATTATTTAATCACAAATTCAATTCAATAAAACCAAACATCAAGTATCATTCAACTAAATGAATAAAGAATTTAATAATTTCAATAATATTTTACAAGAAAAAAATAAATAGAAATATTTATCTCAAATTTTTTATCTTTACTTATTAAAAAGTCAGTTAATTTGGTTAGTTCGGATGTCAATTTTAAAAATTAAAAATTGACCAAATTAATCAATTTAATCGATTTAAAAAATTGATTATAACTAAAATCGAATAAACTGAATCGATTCAACTGAATTCACTCGATTTTTGTTAGTCTAATCGGTTCAAACCAACTTTTGCTCACCTTTAGCAATTACAATACATAAAAGCCTTATTCAAAAAGATCAACAAAATAAAGACTCAATAAGCCAACAACAGCTCATACCAAATCTTCCTCTAAAAATCAAAATAGCTTCCAACTCGACAAAGATGGGTTTTCTATCCCACCTTGACTTAGTGTTTACCACTTTAGGATCTTCAAATTGATTTATCTTTTAAAATTTCAAAAGATTGATCTCTGTTAATAATAAAGAAGAAGAGTAAATCCTTTCTAATTGAATTTTGAGAGGATTATACTTAATTAAATATTTTTTATTTTTTATTTGAAGTGGAGTCTATATGTACATACTACAACAATTTAGGAATTATGTTTAAAACAACTCTAACTTAGTGAATTAGGTTAATGAGTGCCTCAGTTGAGGAAAAAACTTTGAAATTCACACAGGAAAGAGAAGTATAATTTCAACTCTCAAGAACATTAGCTTCGTTGTCTGGTAATTTGTCAAGGTCCGTAAGAAATGAATCAACTAGAGTTACCTGTAAATCAACCAGTAAAAAAATAGAAGGTTAAAGGAAATTCTAAAATAAGCATTCTGAGAAACTTAAAGGCAAAAGGAAATTATAATAAGAAGAAAACTAACCATCTGGATTCGCAATGAGTCTTTTAAGGTTTAACCCTGGCCAACGAGATAAACGAAAACAAATTGGATCTTCAAATCTCCTTGTTAGAAGTATGAAGAAACCCTAATCTAAAAGAAAACTACTAAAATGGGTTTTTTTTTTTTTTTGTTTCAAAGGGGTAGAGCAAAAAAAGGGAGGGTTTTTAGTAAATTACAAAAAAAGTTTCTTTTTTTTTTTTTTTTTTGTTTCAAGGGGACGAGCAAAAAAAAGGGAGGGTTTTTAGTAAAATACAAAAAAGTTTCTTTTTTTTTTGTTTCAAGGGGTAAAGCAAAAAAAGGGGAGGGGGACTCCAGTCATATGTCTTTCTAAGATTATCTTGGCCAGTAGGGCAGGAAGTTGATTTTGAATTTTTTTTAGGCAAACTTTATAATACAAGAAACTTTTTGGTATTTCATATTTTAAATTAATAAAAATACCCAGTAAAACCATGCTAAATATAAAACATATTTCTTTATCACCACATTTTTATTGTCATATTAACATTCGAAAAAAATCAAAATTTAAAAAATTAAAAAATATTTATATAAATATTTTATGACAAAATGAAATTTTAAATATTTTATTATAAATTTTATTTATATAAATACTGAATTGATTAAAGGTGTAGAATAAAAAAAAGGATTATTTTCATATTTAACTCTATTAGAAAGTCCGATTAAGAGCAAAAACAAGTAGAAGTTTTTGGTTCTAGGTTTTATTTTATTTTTTTAAGTTGTTTTACTTTTTGTGCCGTTTATTTCTTGCCAAGCGATTGGGCCTTTATATAGGCCCGATAATCTTTTTCCTTTTGAACTATAGAGAATTGACTACGTTAGGTCGAAACCCACTTAAAACATTGATTATCTTTTTCAAATTTAATTAGTCTCATGGATATAAATTCTTCATTAACTATTTATAAAAATGATGATTGAGCTAAAATTTGATTCAAGGTGTGTTTTTTATGAGTTTTTGCAAGGGATGATGGTTCAATGGTCAATAGGTGTTACATTTAATTAAGATAAATTTGAATTTGCTTGGCATTGATTTTTGTTGCTGAGGCATTGTATTTGAAAATTGAAATCTTGATTGGGAGAGCTTTAACTATGTTTAATTGATGTCTTGATATAGTTATTCCTTATTTGTTAATTATTCAATTAAATCAAGTTCTCCTTTTCAATTGAGGATTCCATGAGTAGGGATTGAAAGTTACCAGGAAACAAGCAGTAGAGAAGAAAATCCCAACTGTCATGCTTCATCCAAACCTTTTCCCTCTGCGGGTAAGATTATTAAACTTGTTTGCATTACATTACAATAAATAAAGGAAATAATCCTGGACTAGACATAATAAACAAAGTTTTGAGAAGTGACACCTATTGTTGGGCAGGCCATTGGGCTGTCTCCTAATCCAAAATAAACACAAATGAAAGTATGCAAAATATTTTCTACCGCCAGAAGTCGAACTTGGAATTTCAAACTAAAGAAATTAAACTGTTTGTGCTACAACGGGAGTCATATGCCAATGATTTTATACAATTATGGTAATGTCAGTTATATCAAAATTTCTTTACATTGAACCTGGAATTTTAGGGACACCAAAACCTAACCAGGTGGCATAATCATAATTAGATCCAGGCTCAACCCTGGATTGCATCAAACCGTAAAAGCGATTTTAACTTTGGTTCAAAGAAGGGCATAAATCAATCCAAGTTCCAACAACTTGAGGGCTGCGTGAATTGGTGGTCCATGGATTGATTTCTTATTTTCTTAACCTCGAATCATGCTAATCCCCATTATTAGTAAATAATACATCATTGGTCATGATTAGATGTCATTCTCCAAATTTCCTGAAAATCCTTTCTTAAAAAATGTTTAAGATTAAAAAAAAATCATCTATAAAATTTGGGCTAAAAAAATTAGTCTAATGGTCTAAATTAAATCTAACTCAATACAAAAAATTAATTCTAATTGAGTTAAAAGTGATTAATTAGTAATCAAAGTTAAAATGATAGATCATAATTGGAGCTCAAATCGAAATGGGACCATTGAATTCATATTATTAAGGGTTTGATTGAAAGAAAATATCCATGATACTTGGACTTAAATTAAATTTAAGCCTTAGATAATCCAATCTGAATATAATTCCACAATCGTCAACCTTTGCTAGAGAAAATCTAGCTTGGTAACTGATATGGACAGTTACCAACATATGTGCATTTGGTGCTTGAAGGATATTTAGCACAAGGGTTGAGGCAAGGCTAAAATTCAATCAAGGAGATTTCAATATAATGGAATTTCTTGTATCTAGGAAAGCTACCAAAACAAAGGGTTAGTGGAGGAGAAAGTTTAACGCTAGTGAAGATTTTTCAACCTTCATCTAAACCAGTTACTAACATTCATGCACTCAAAAAGGTTTGGCCTCAAGGTAAGGAATTCAAAAATTCTTGACAAAAATATTCAACAAGCAATTACATAGGATTGAGAGCCTTCCATCAAACAGTTTTTATCAATTATTGAGTATGCAAAAACAAGAAAGTTAGTGTGCAATAATTAGATTAAGAACTTAAAAAAAAAATTCATGTATAAATATGAGTTATGTATATGTAAAACTAGTTCTAAAAATTACAATCATGTAATTTTAAAAATTACCTTATCTTTTTCATTTTTTTATGCTTTATCATTTATCTTTTAATATATTATTTTTACTTTTCATGCACTTAAGCTGTTTTTAACTTAGAAAATCATCTAAGCTTGCTTTTTTGGTTGCCTATTTTCATTACTGCTGGAGTTATGAATGGTGAAAATCTTTTAATTTTAGAATAATCAAATCACTGTAAAATTTACTTGAAGAAATCAACCAACATAAGGTAAGCTAATTTAAAAACCCTTTCCAAGCGCATCTTTCACTTTTTGCATTATGTTGAACAGAATTAAGAATGGAAATATTCAAGAGAAACTTAAACACACAAAAATTCAGTAAATATTTTTACACACAAAATTAGAGCTTGTCTCTTTATAATAACAGGATACAAAGCAATCAAGTATTAACAACCGATAAAAAACAAAAGCAATTGTCAAGGCATGAAACTAACATGCAATATATCAATGTATCTTTGAGTTTTTTGTAATTTCGAAACAGTGTCCAGATCATCGTAGTTAAGGGCTTCGATATCAGCTAGGTCACCATTAATATCTTTTTTCATGTTTGTGATATTATTATTTTTTTCTCCTAAGAGATTGATATGAATATGACTGATAATATTAATTATCAATTAAAAAAAAAGTTAAAATTCACAAAGGAAAGAGAACTATGATTTCAACTCACAAGAATTGTTAATATTAATTATCAATTAAAAGAAAGCTGAAATTCACGAGTTTTTTCCCAAACAAAGGTATTTTGTAATTTATTCCTTGATGTGGTGTGCTTTTAGCACTTTATTCGCATAAGCGTGTAGTGTTGTACAGTTAAATTCTTGTCACCGAAAAAATTCCACGTCACTTTTCTCTCTCCAATCCCCCTATTCTCTAGCTTCCTGCAATTTCGGTGAGTCTGTGACTATTTAATTTCTCTTTCATTTTTATCTTTTGGCAACAACAAGGACATTGGCTAAGAATGAAATAATAGCCTCCAAAAATGAAAATATTGAGAAAGTATAACGAAAAAAATCCAAATACAAAACAATTTAAGGTATTAAGCTTTGTTGTTTTCCTTCTAAATCTAGCAATTCCTGTATGCAATGGATAATTCTCTTTCATAATAAGAAGATACCTTAAAAAATTTTAAATAATAAAAATACCCTTTGACTAGATTATTTGAATGGTTCTCTTTCATTGATGGTGAAAGCAAAAAATCACCATTAAGCAAAACATTTCCAAGATATAGCCTCTGTGGATGCGGGTAAGATTTTCAAATAAAGTAAAAGATCTTTGAAAATTACAAATCAATTGTTTCAAAAAAAAAAAAAAAAAACACGAAACAGGAAGAAAATTGATATAAAAATATACAAGGATTTTACGTCGGTAATTAAAACAATCTAATATATTGGTTTCTGTTTCTAATTTTTTTTTCTCAACCATAAAGATTATTTTTATTCATAAAAAGTCAGGTTGAGTAATTAATCGGTTTGATTTAAAAAAATTAATAATCAATTTAATCAATTTTTATTTAATAAATAATCGAATTAATTAAATATTTTTAAATAATTAATCATAATAAAATTGATCAAAATTAATTCGATTCGATCGATTCAATTAAATAATTAATTTTTATATTATTTTTTATTATAAATAATTATTTAATCATAAATTCAATTCAATAAAATTTAAATTTAAATATCATTCAATTAAATGATTAAAAATTTTAATAATTTTAATAATATTTTATGAAATAAAAATAAATAAAAATATTTATCTTAATTTTTTATCTTTACTTATTAAAAAATTAATTAATTTGATTAATTTAATTATTAATTTTAAAAATTAAAAATTAATTATATTAATTAATTTAACCTTAAATCGATTATAATTAAAATCAATAAATTAAATCAATTTAATCGAATTCATTCAATGATCTAATCGGTTCAAATCAAAATTTCGCTCATCCTTATTGAAAACGTACAAGTTGATAAGAGCCTTCCCACGGCCAATCTCGTTGCCGCCTCGGATTTGCGTGCTTCACCAGTTGAATCGATCTTTTAAAATTCCAAAGAAAAGAACGGTAAAATGTAATCCATTGACGATTTCCCATTGCCAAACTGCAGAATTTTAAAAGTTGGGTTTTGTTTTTTTTCACGTGGAATCTCAACTGGAACGAATATTCTAGTCAACAGATCCACGCTGTAAGTTGAAGCCATTTTCTCTGATTCTATGTCCTGATTTTTCATTGCAAAAGCTGTTAGATTTCTGCTTGGATGCTTATTTGTTTCTGTTTCTGGGTTTTCTGGTCGCTGCCTTTATCTTTTCATTGTAACTTTTAATGGGTAGTGATTCCAATTGGTCCGTATTAAAGGAGAATCTTGAATTTTGTTGCATACCATGTTGTGCTGCTAATAATTTTGGCTCAAAGCTGTTTCATTTATGCATAAATTTTTTGTCTGGCATTACTTTAAAGGTTGGCTTTATTTGATTAATTGTATCAAGGGTTTGTCTGTGGGGATAATTGTTAGTTTAATCTGATTGTAGGAGTTTGTGATGGTTTTACTCCTTTATTCTTACCCAGGTTTCTAAGTACAAAAATATTTCCTTTAGCGGATATACTTTCAATTAATCAACTGATGAAAAGACATGAAAAGATATTGCTAACTGAGGTAAACAAATTGGAAAGATTTCATCCCCTCACATTCTGTGGCTGAAGTAGAAATTAGAGATATGTCGTAATGTTCTTGACATGTCCTGGACATCTAATCAGAATATGATTTCTTACTCTGGTTTTATGTTGTAAGGTTTGAGGTTACAGATACAATAGATAATCCTGAAGTCTGTGTGGTTTGTTAGTTTAACTAAGGGTCTGTTTTATTTTGGTGGTTTGTTAGTTTAACTAAGGGTCTGTTCTATTTTGGTGGTTTGTTAATTTAACTATGGGTCTGTTTTATTTTATCTATGGTACATAGGATGACAAACGTACATTTAACCTCAACGGATAAGCTTTTGTTCTATGTTATATCATTCATCCTGTACTTATTCAAAGTTGTACAGATTTTGGTGGTTAATACACTTTGCATCTAATATTTGAAAAGCGGCATGGTCATGAAACTAACACCTTACTGCTATAGTAGTTATCAAAGTATCTTGCCACCAAGCAACGATGCATTCTCTACTATCCGTAATACATCTGATCTGTGTAAATTTTTGGGAAATTTTGGTAGGATATCAATCACTTGCTGATATAGTTGTCTTACCCAAAGCAATGAAAAAGAACACATCTTTTAATTGGTAGTGGATTAGCATTTGTATTAATGTTTAGATTTTAACAGGTGAGATGGAAGAGAAAAAAATAAGCATAGATATTCCTAGGAGTGAAAGAAATGGAAAACCCAAAGTTCTCGATCCAGCATTTTCTGCATTTTTTGTTAAGCTACGTCGCAAACTTCAAAATTGTCTTAAGGTTAGTCATAGCTCTTACTTAGAGTGGAATTTATTTAATGGAAGGCTGTGTTGATGAGATGGGTTTTTCTCTATCAGAATTTGAATGATGAATCCCTGTTTTTTGTCACGTTCACAGCGCAACAGATTAGCAAAAGATAATGATGGAATAAAATCAGTGGACTCTTTTCTTCAGAAGGAGAATGGTTCATCTACTGGATTGGGGATTGATCTGGAGAAACAATTGCAAGCTTGGAGAGAAAATCCTTCATGGGTCAATCAACCTCCAGAAATAAAGGTAAAGAATCCTTTGTTTCGATCATGGTGTCTAATCGTAGACTACGGTTTTAACATTAGATCAGTCTAGAACATGACAAGTTCGTAGTACTATTTCATTCATATATAAAACATTGAAGAAAAATCTTGGTTTCTAGTTTTAAAGGTAATTATAAATCCAATGTTTGCACTACATTGCTGTCATCTTACATTCTTGATGGCTTTGTTTGATATTTTATCCTAAGGATCTGTCAATTTGCAAAGTATTAGAAATCTAATGTTATTCTTGGCAGGTCAGTGTACCAAAAGGTTCTCTTTGCAACCTTAAGGCGAAAGTTGATGTTGGGTTGCCCCCAGATGCAGTGTATAATATTGTAACTGATCCTGATAACAAGAGAGTGTTCAAAAATATTAAGGTGAGTGGTACATTTTCACCCACAATAGTAGATGTTAAGTTTTATATCACGGTACAACTACCAATTTGTGGCAATGAAATTCCTAGCTTCAATGTATCAAGCAGTTTTAGAAATTTTGATTTTTATTTAACAAGCTGATCTTCTGTTTCAGGAAGTGATATCTAGAAAGGTTTTAGTTGATGAAGGTCAAAGACAGGTGGTTGAAGTGGAGCAAGCAGCTTTGTGGAGATTCCTTTGGTGGTCAGGAACCATCTCAGTTCATGTTCTAGTGGATCAAAACAGAGAAGATCACTCAGTAAGGATTTTTTTTCTTATTATTTGATTTTAAAAAATCCATGAGGTAGCCTTCTCTTTAAGAAGGCAGACTTTGGTTTTTGTGTTGATGAGTTAACTTCAATGTTAAATGTTCTATTTTGGCTGCCAAGCTGAGTTAACTTCAACGTTAAATGTTCTATTTTGGCTGCCAAGCATTTAATATCTTTTGCTTAAACTTATACTGTTCAGATTACTCAATGCATAAGTTGATTGCAAAAAGATCATGCATGGTTTACTAGCAGTTACTCTTAATTCTAATGATGACTGTTAACAGATGAAGTTCAAACAATTAAACACGGGATTCATGAAAAAATTTGAAGGTCACTGGAGAATAGAACCTGTTTTTGTGGATGAGAAAACCTGCTTTCCTTTCAAACCTAAAACGTGGGCAGACTACTGTTCATGTACTGGGGGTAAAGGAAGGATTGGATCAAAGGTGAGCTTGGACCAACTTATTCAGCCAGCCATTGTCCCTCCCCCACCCATTTCTTGGTATCTAAGGGGAATTACTGCCAAGACCACTGAGATGTTGATAAATGATCTACTTGCTGAAGCTGCCAGACTCACGGGTGGCTGTGACTCTGAAAATTCAAACAAGGAGCTTAGATTATCTAAGGAAATAAATGAACATCACCAACTTGATCAGATATGTGACATTAAAGAAAGATGGAACTTGCGTAGGAGAAATGCAAAGCAGCATGGCAAGAAACCGTTAACTGCCCAATCATCTACTTTTTGATTGGTTCAAATTCATCTGTAGTCAGTTGCTTCAATATTTTATTTCAAAATTGTCCAACAGCATTGTAATGATGTTTCTATTTGAACTTTTGAAAGATTCTTCTCTACTTCAAAACATTTGTATCGCTTCTGTAATTCCAGTTCAATGTTAGTAAAGCGCGATTGATAAATTAAAACAAGAACATTGGCATCTTCAAACCGAGTTGTTATGTTTGGATATCAGCAGTCTTCCCCATCTCTTTCTTCCTTTATTGCATCTGGCCAGCAATTACGTTAAGTCTCTTGTTGAAGTTATAATGATTTTGAAACAAGTATTTGGACACATGGATGCTATTGAGGAATCTCATGGCATCAACTAGCAATCCAATGGAAGCTACTTGGTAACATTCTTGATAAACTTATATTATCAAGGTTTCATATGGGCGATAAAATTAGTCGCTGAGATTGAAACCAATGGTGGCGGTGACATTATGTGTGATTGGATACTGAGATCCAGGATGCTATTTAAATGGACTAAAGTCAATGGTGACAGTGAGATTGGATATTGAGTCCTATGATGCTTATCTAAATACACCTCAAGATGCGATTAGCCCCCCAAAAAATGTTGGAGTCTACTGCACAGAACTCCTAAGTGACCTTAAGTCATTTGAACTCGAAGCACGAGAAATAGATCTTGTCGAGCAAAACAAACCCGAGAAAGGTCATATAGTAGAATGGCAGTCGCACTAGATTCCAAGGCTTTATTTGTTTTGTGAAAGTTGATTACCAAGAAAATATTCAGAAAAAATTTTATTTTTTATGAAAAAGTAGAGATTTTTTATTGTTTGGATGAATAAATAAATTTTTTTTATTATTTGGCTGTTTTCTGAAAATTTTATTTTTTTTCAAATAATATTAACTATTAAAATATTAAAAATTATTTATAATTAAAATATATTGAAATTATTCATTATTAAAATTATTAATATTAAATAATATATATTTTAATAATAATATTTAATATTAAAATATTATATTAATATAGAAAATGCTTGAAAGAAAACTATTTTTATATTAATATTTTAAAATATTAAAAATAGTATTACTATTCTTCAAATATTATTTTTAATATAATAATAATAAATAGTAATATTTATTATTAAAATACAAAATATTATACTATTAAAATAGTTATATTTTATATAGAAAGTATTTATTATTAAATCATAACAAAAATATTATTAAAATAATAATATAAATACATTAATAAATAAGATAAGAATAATATCTTTTAAATTGAAAAAAAAATTAAAATATTTATTATTGAAAATAATAATTTATATTATTTAATATTAATTACTAAAATAATAAAAATATTATTTAGCTTGAGTATAATTGTACTCACGCACTTGATAAATAATCTTACCTATAGATTTTTTTCGATTTTTTTTTTCTTTTGAAAAGAGAAAGACAGTTTTCAAAAAAAAAAAATTTTTTTTTCACTGATCAGTAAATTATTTTTCATTAATCAACCAATTTTTTGTCAAACAAATACAAAAAGAAATACAAAAATCATTTTTCATAAATTATTTTATACAAAACATACAGAGTTGTAATGAAATGTATACATCCAGGAAAAATCTACATCAGAAATTCAGAAGAAAAGCAGTTTGAAGTAAATGATTTCATTAGAGAAAAAAAAAGCTACGTATATAGCACATGTAACATACGGAGAGATGCAACAGAATCTGGTCTAATTGTGAGATCTAACTGTCTTTGTTGTTCTCCAGTCGCTTTCCATTTACATTATTGTTCCTACAATGTATCAACTATGTTGCAGACCTGCATGGGTGCCTAGAGTTTTCCACAAGAATCACTTCCGCCTTGTATGCTGTATCAAAGTGCGAAGGAAGTGGCTGTAGATGCTACGTTCCGCGGACTGTACACTCAATACTTTCATTCCCATTTGGATCACTGTTTAATGAGCAAGAAATCTTATTTCCGGCAGAGGATGCGCTGATGGGGAACCTTTGCAGTATTTTATGGACCATCAAGCCATCAAGACTCTGATTCTCATAACTCATGAATGCACCCAGTGCCCCAAGAAAACCTTCATGCCGCAAAAACATTGCTTTGGCCTCACCTTTGGACCTGTGACATGCATTTCAGAGAAGAGACCAAGATAAATTAATTGAGAGTCATGGAAGATGGATATTGGCGAAAGCAAAAAAGTTGTGACATGAAAACTTCTAGGCAACTTGACCTGAAGTCTACGTTTGGAATCATGTAGCAGATAAGCAAGAGAAAAATAAGATGGCCAGCTCAAGAACTTATTTCACTTTTTATTTATTTCGAGGGAGTTCTTTGTTCCACCTTTTATTGAATCAAAGTTTGCAATTTTGTCGTCATTACAACTACCTTTGGAAAGGTAGGCTTTCACATTTTAATTTTCACTGAAAATTTCACTTAATGGATGAATCGAACTTGACAAAATGAAATCATTCAGCCATCAGCATCAAGTGTTGAAGAACAATCATTTGAGGTTCATGTAAGGGAATATATAAATGTGTTATGATGAGGACTGCAAATGAAGAACTAATACACTAATACTTACCAGAAATGAACAGCAACAGAAATTGTATCCATAGTATAGGCATGACCCTGAATGAAAAATCCCGCAAAAAATATCCGCTTAAGCCCAAATCGAAGTGCATTCAAGTAAGAGATCTGGGAAAAAAAAAGAAAAGAAAATGAGGCCAACAAAACAACTATTAGTATTAAATCTCTTTTGCTTTAATTTACTAAAGCATAATGCATATAGATCATGTTTGGTACACAAGATTAAGATAAGATAGGATAAGATATTATTATGAATAGAATTAGATTAAATAATATCATCTTATTTGTGTTTGATGTATGCAAGAATTAAAATAGGATAATTTGTTTATTTGTCAAAATTATCTTTCCTCAAAATTTATACAATTTAAATTATTTATATAATTTTTAAGGGTATAATTGGACATGTAAGTTTAATCCCATGAATTAAAAATAATCCTCTCCACTTGGGGAAGATTGAATAACGGTATGCCAAGAGGATATTAATCCTCCTTACAATCCTTATCCCTTTCTTTAGATATATAGGATGATTATCATCCTATCCTATCAATAATCCTATACATCAAACATGACCTATACCATAAGATACTAACAAGAAAGAAATCAAGAAAATATAGTTTTGACCCAACAGAAAATACAATCAGAATACTGAAGACCTAAAAGCTAGTCCCGACAAAATAGTACACACATAATTGGGTTAAAAACTTACTTGTACTCGTGATGATAGTAGATTAACAAAGCATAACCATATAAACCAATTAGGCAAAACAACAGCCTACAATCCTGATCCCGAAAGAGTTACTAATCCTTGGAATGATTGCCCAAACAAGGTACTGACTGACCAAGCATGGAAGCAATATCTATTATCATTAAGGCCAAAAGCCCTATAACTGCCAGTTTGATCCAACTTTCCATCTTAGTAAGCAATTGTTCAAGGTTATCACTGTTTTGTGATAAACATTTGATTTTCAATATGCCAGAAAACCATCATCACACCACAACTAACCTGACCAATATTATTTGAAATCATTCGTAAAAGGGAGCGGGAGATGTCTTCAGGTTTGTAATCTTCCAGCTCTTTATCATCAGAAATGACCTTGCCAAAGCTGGAAGCAATGGTTGTTGCAGAGAGACCAATCTGTCATTAGTAAAACGGTTGTGAAACAGTTTTTTATTATATGTCAGAAAATCAAATATCGAAATTTACAGACTTTTGTTATGTTGAACAAATTAAGGTCATGTTATATGAAAACTCCAACATACGTACATCAACATGGAGAAAGGGAAGTTCTCATAATCTAAGTTAGGAACTTATGATATAGACATCTCTGTACCTTTCCATAACCTGTTCCACCATAGATATCACCAACAAGCATATCTACAACTCTATTATTTCCCTGATGACTTAGCTCCAGCAACCCATCAAAACTGAGACAGAAAACACATTGGTTGTGAAACACTAAATGATAGGAAAATAAGATTAGACTAGACATTACTTCTCGTCCTTTGTCAAAAGCCTTCCCAAACCCCAAAATGTGCCACCTCCAAGGTTAGTTCCACTAACTCGCTCAAACTTGCCATCTCCATCTACCTATATACCCAAAAGACTGACAATCAATTATAGATATTAAAAGCCTTAGATATTACCAAAGCAATGAAGATGACAAGAATACCTTTATCATGCCAACACCAGACCCAATGTTAACAAGAAGATAAGGATACAAATCATTATGATCAATCGGAACAAATTCCTTCTGACCATCCAAGTATGTAAAAGCTTCTTGGTGGACTGCCTACCCAAAGAACAACATGCAGGTAGATATTAAGAAAAAAAAAAACACATAGAAGCTATTTGCTAACCCTTATTGAACATGTGACGAATATGTAAAATTAAAATTGTATTTCAGCAGCCATGAATATTTTCTATTGGTAAATATATTCCTCCTCCCTAAACAGGAAAAAACTACAGGGAAGTTTACATAAACTTTCAGAGAATATCATGACTGTGAGTATAAAATAAATACCAAAACCTTCCAGGTATAAACAATACTCTCTTTCGTTTTCAAAAACTATGACATGAGTACATTCTTAAATTTAGAGATCTAAGAAGACGAAAGAAGATAGAAGAAAACTTAAAAATCACTCCAGATATAGCTTGCTAAGATGCCATAAAGACTCGGAATTCATTACAAAACCAACTAGAATAGTCTCATAGCTCTCTCTCTATATTTAAAAATAAAGGAGCTCTGCCATCAAATAGACATTGCAACACCTGATGCTTTCTCCAAATGTGCAATAGCTCTGGAACTGATAATTGAATGGAATGTATGATTTGCAGTGAAATTTTTAACAGCTACCACAGCACATTTTTTATCTTAATTTCTTAAAACTCGGTTCAGATATCCACTTTGATGCCCTATGTTTCATAATATTTCCTGGAACAGCCATCGAATTTCCGGCAGGGAAAAAAAATTAAAGCTTGTTCTCAGTTATTTGTTTTGCATAATTTGCAATTCCTGTTCTCATTAGTTTAGGATTTTAGCTTTTCTACCTTGCAGATCCTGTCTCACTCACACACAAGCTGCCCATACCATAAGATAGTAAAAAGTTAACCAGTTAGACATGCTGTTGAATATGATAGATTAGCTAAAGGCAAAGGAGTCAAATTCTGCACTTACATCGTATAATTTGCTGTGTTGTTGAAAATATCATAGTCAAGAGACAAAGCCAAAATGAACTCAAATATATGAAACAAGCATGCATAATTTTCCAAAAAGAGAAAAGGGAATAAACATGAGCATACATACATATTCCAGAGGACAACAGAAAAGATTATTGGCTTCAAGACAGTTGCAGGTTAAAAGACTATTTATCTTACAAGAGGACTTTAATAAGAAAATTAAGAAAGACTCCAATTTGTACATACCAACATACATTTATGCAGTATCCCACCTTAAGCAAAAAATTTGCACCAGTCACAAGGCAGTCCATTTCATCTTCCTTGTCAAGAGTAATTCCAAGCTTTTCTTTGAATAGGTCAGCAAATTTGTAAGCACCACCGCCTGTCGCCTGCAAACAGGTATTAGCTGTGTAAGATATCTTTATACTGCAAAACATCCTTCAAAATACAACAGAAACAAGCAGTAAGAGAGAAATAAGTGCTCACAGCAGTAAATGGCTATAGAATTAAAACAAGCAGTCATTTAAATAAAATGCGAAAAGAGAAAAGAAAAGAGCATTAGTTACATGATTAGTTAATTAAATTTATCAATTAATAAGAATGGCTAGCTCCTATGTAGATTATAAAACAGAATATCTAGAAATCAATTGAACTTCTTCAAAAAACCATAGAAATGAAATTTTACCTTAATAAAGATCTTGTCACTGGAAGGAGCAGTGCAATCACGGAAACCTGAATCCACATTTATTAATAAGAAAACAAGCTGAAGCACTGTCAGGATAAAATGTGCTTCTAAAGCATATTCAGGAATAAGGACTTCAAATGAGCAATGGCAACAAACTTGTTCCCATGGTTAATAATGCCAGATGCTTTCCTAAGTACTAACCATTGAAGAACAAATAATTTCCAATAAAATATGATATTTTATTTATAAAAAATAGATTAAGGAGTTTTTTGCCCAAAGCACATGATCCTAACATGCAAAAGTAGGAATATCACTGAATATAAAATAGTGTTTCCAAGAAAATAATACATGATCTCTAAAATTCACCCTGAGAACTACGAAACAAATGTCTGTGAGCACCTTTTCTTTTTCTGGAGTAATATATTGCCAGTTGGGCCAATATGCTCTAGAGCCTAGAACACTTAAGCAAATCAAAACTGAAGTTAAGCAGCTCAATCCTCATGTAGATTCAAATAAGATCTAGAGAACCCTATTATTCAGCTCAGGTGGCTAAATGAGACCCTATGGCAGTTGGCAATCATACTGTCTCTTATAAGTTAAAAACATACTTCTTGATTATCACTCAAAATCTGCCAGAAGTTACTTATATTCAAGGAGAACTCTGTCTAAGGAATAAGGATTATAACAATCGCAAGCAAACATACCACCAAGGCAAAGTTTCTTGCAATGAATGAACTCCAAGAAATCATTTATCTTGCTAGTTTCAAACTTTGCGAAATGAAGCCGTCCTTCGAGAACAGGTTGACCAGTATCACTATCGGAAACACCAACACTCTCATTGTGAGACCTTTGCTCATCATCATCTCTACCACGATCATTATTTCTCCAGAAATATACCAATTTGATCAAAGATCCTGTCAACCAACATAGATGATTGTAATAAATGTTACTCTGAAACTTGAACTGTTAGATACTCTAAAAGGAAAAAGAAAAGGCATTATTATAAATATTTCACTCTTCTTTTCAGTGCATATCAGTACAATTGAGAAGGATTCGAACCTTAGACCCCAAACTCTTCTAATAACCGCTAGGCCATGTCTGGGAGGTTCCATAAATATTTCAGTCAGTTAGCTGAAAGAGCAATAAATCCTAAGAAAGAATTGGGAAACAGAGAACCACGGACTGACAAACAGATAAGCTAAGGTGGGGAAAGCGAAGTAGCTTTCAAGACATAATAGAGTAGTCCAAATCAACAAACCAAAAAGAATAAAAAAAAAAAAAAAACAGCGGAATTCAACGTAGTAAATAGAAAGAATTCAAATTGAATGAGAACTTGGCCCAGAAAAAAAGGGAAATGCGAGAAAATTCAAAGATCAAAGGATACGATACAAACCTCCTATGTCGAGAGCCAAATGGGATATTTGACTTTGGGGTTCAAAATTTTGTGGGTTTGAAACATCAGCGAGGAGATCCATATTGTTTGTTTCTTTCTTGGGGTGTTTAATTTGGGGTGGAGCTTCTGAAATCTTGAGCTGAAAAGCCAGAAGGCTGAAAGAAATAGGCCGCTTTTAGTCTCTGGGTTTCTGCACTTAAGTACCTAACCCATCTCACTGGAGAATATAAAAAAACACAGATTTGGTGGGTGGGATCTTATCCCAGATGAGAACAAAATTTTTGTTGCTTTTTGTCAAAATAAAACGCGATTGTCGGTGATGTTCAAGCAGAAATTTTTTCTTAGAAAAGGTGAGAATAACGTGAGATGTGATTATTGATTCTGTTAGTCAAATACTTTTTCTTTGACCTTCTTCAGTCTTTCGCCCATCAGACCATGATACCCAAACTCCTACAACTGAAATTAGCTCCTCAATATTAATAAATAGTTGTATCAATCGATTAAGATTACTTTTTGAATAAAGAAATTTTGAATTCAAAATTTATTGGTGAACGTTTATTAAAATTATCTTAAATATATAATTTATAATTATATGTCTTACATTATTAAATACACATATTTTATTTTAATTTAAAAAATTAAAAAAATTTAATTTTTAAAAAAAATAGAAATTAGCCCTTCGTCGATTTTTTTTTTTTTGTTTAATTTTCTCTTAAGGATAAATGATGAAATCCATTTAATCTTAAAAAAAAAAAAAAAAAACCTAGCACTGCATTTTGCTGTGGATTTAAATTTTTTATTTGTAATTAATAATATTAAATTTATTAAATAAGTGAGTATAATTTTGATTATAATTTTTAATCAAAATAATAATTAATAAAAATTTATCAATTAATTTATGGATAATGTACGTATTTAATTATCATAACTTATATAACAAATTAAATATAAATATACTCTTCTAAATTTATCTAGTCAAAAATATTAAAATGGATAGTTGAAAAAAAAATTAAAACTTACAAAACAAAAAGATAGATAGTTGAAAAAGAAAATTGAAACTTACAAAACAGAAAGAAAACCACAAAAAAAAAAAAAAAGAAAAGAGAAAAAGTTTATACCCGCTCAGTCTCTAATTTCATATCAAAGTTATTATTTTTTATAAATAATCTCGAACCGACATAATACATATATATATATATATATATATAAATCACATCCAATCTAATTAAATAAAATTAATTCAATAATACCACATCCATTAAAGCATTATTTTTTAATATAAATTATCTCTTAATTGTATATAATTATAGTATTTTATTAAATAAATATATTAAATAATTTATTAATATAATATATAAATTAAATTAAATAAATAATAAAATATATATTATATTTATATATATATATATATTTATATATACCCAAATGAGGTAGGGAAAAACATCTAAGCCGACCTTAAATCAATCTTCGATTTTCAAGAAAAAAAATTATCCTACCCTATCCAATTCTAATTAAAAAAATCGTTGTTATTGGATTAACGAATCAAAACTTATTTGACGTGGATTGTTTGGATATCTTTACTTCCGCTGACATCATTTTTTACAAAATTTTTATTTAAAAAAAAAGTCAAAGAAGGTGGGTACTTATATTGTCAAATTATCTTTCAAAATATAAATAAGAAATATTAAAATACATAAATAAAAAAAAACTAAAACTTAAAAAAATGGCCTAGATAAATAAAGAGCCGATTTAATGGGAAGTGGCTTAACTCTGACTTATTTTTTTACTAATTCAATCCAATTTTGATTATGATTTGACATCAAATTATCATTTATTAATATTTGATCCGGACCCATTACATATATTTATAATTTCGTATTTGACTTAAATTGATAAAAATTAATTCAATAATTTTAATTTAATATAATATTTATGAAAATATTATTTTAAATAAAAATTACATTTTAATTATATATAAATATATTTTTATTAAAATAAAATATTAAATAATAACTTTATTAATATAGTGTATATATAAAAATAAAAATAAATCAATAATGGATATATATTTTATATATACATAAAATAGTATAAAATATCCTAAACCTATTTTCGACCCAAGTTTATTTTTCATAAAAATAAAAACTTGATTCGATCTCAAAGTTTTAAAAAGAAAAAAGCACATATTATATCAAGCAAATAGAAACTCATCGGATATGGATTGTTTTGTTATTTTTACTTTCATTATTTTTTTTTTACAAAATTTATCTAATTAAAAAAATTAAAAACTAAAAAAAATGACAAAAAAGAAAGGAAAGCCTAATAATGTACACGTGAATTTATTAAGTTAAAATATTAAATAATAATTTTATTAATATAATACATATATAATTATAAAATTAAATAAATAATATATATATATATGAGGCAAGGCATAATACCTTAAGCCTGTTTTAGACATGACCTCAATTTTTTTAAAAAATAAAAAATTATGATACGATTTTGATTTTTTTTAAATGCACTTATATTAAATTAGAGTAAATCGAAATCATAATATATGAGTTATTTTTTCTTTTTTTAAATGCACTTATATTAGATTAGAATATATCGAAATCCATTATATATATATATATAGATTATTTTATCATCCTTAACTCTATAGATTTTTTTTTACATAGATTTACTAATAAAAAATAAAATTAAAAATATAAAAAACCAAATAAAATAAAAAAATTAAAAGTAAAATTTGAAGGGATGTTACTCCAAAACCTATAAAATTAATATTATGGATATTAATAAAACTAACTTTTTTGAAAAAAATTTTAAAAAATGGTTTGACAAATTTTTTTTAACTAGTATCATGATAAGAAACAATTAGTAAAAAATAACAATATATAAAATTAATAAAGAGTAAATAAAAATTAACTTTATAACTTTAATTTTTCATGAGTGCTAACTCAATATTATAATCAATTATTGTATGTATGTACAAATAAAATATATGCATATTTAGTTAAACAATATAAACAATTACCTTATACAACATATGTACATACAAACATTTAAGGTAAAACCCAAAAAATCTCTCAATATACCTCTAAAAAAGACACTCTGACCTAGTCAACAACTACTTAACCAATGTGAAAAGATATAATTAATTTTAAATAATTAAAATTGAAAAATTAATTATTTAATGATAAAAACATTTTTATTCAAATTTATCAACTCATAAGCAAATAAAAAAGAGATCCATCATTATGAAAAAAAATAAAAATGAAAAAAGAAATGAATTACTTAAGATTGTTTTATTAACAAATAAAATGCTCATTTTGGAGTTAAAAATATAAATCTGAATGAAAAAAAATTATTCAAATTAAATTAGAAAAAAAAAGAAGAATTTAAAATGAAAAAGAATTTTAAAAAATTATACCTAATTTATTGCTTGATTTGATAAATTTAGATAAAAGAATTTTTCATCATTACTTTATTAACTTTTATTTTTTTCGATTATGGTTTTCATCCTAGCGGTTGATTAACAACATTAGAATATGGTCAAAGGATCAAAAGTTGCATTTTAAAATAAAAAGAATTAAAGTATCTTTTAAAAGCATTTTGAGAGAGTTTTTTTTTAATTTTATTTTTTAAAAAAATCGCCTTATAATTCGTGAATATGATAATTTTCCTTCTTTTTATTTTCCTTGAATTACTTTACTTATAAATAAGCTCATACATATGAATTAATAATTAACTAGCTTCAAAAAAGTTGCAAAAGAAATGAATTCAAGAAACGTTTTAAATAGCTAAATCAAAAACTTGATAATTCGTTTATCTTAAATTGAAGTTTGATAAACAAGTCTAGAAACTTAAATTATGATGAAAGTGACTTGTAATTTATTAATTCAAATAAATTTGAAAATCACTAATAAATTTATTAGTTCATTGATATTAGAGTTGACTCTAAAAACTGAAAATCTAGAGTTCATATTTCAATTGCAACCCAAATATATATATATATAACACTTGAAAATCAAGTTCAGACTCCTATGGTACAGATCATCAACAAAGAAAAACTAACTTCAATGAGCCCCAGCGGATTTACAAGAAACTTTGTTCACTTTGGAAGAATATTCATGTTTATGTGTTCAAGAGAATAAACAAAGCCCTTACATTCTTCTGCGAGTAAAGTTTATGTAAGTAAGGCTAAATACTTTTATAAATTATTTTAAGTAGTACTCTATATATGTGATTAAAATTATAATAATAAAAAAATTAAGAAGATGGGAATAAGATTACATCAACTTTACGTTAAACGCTCTCTATTAAGCTTTAAGCTGCAAAGGGAGAAGGAATATAGGACATGGCTTGGTGATCAGGCATTGAAGCCATGAGTGATGGTTTTGAAAACGTTGTATGGTCTGCCTTTGAAACAGGGCTTTCAGCCTTGAAATCCAGAGACTCATCGTTGTAAATATCCCACCATTTAGCCACTGGCGTCCTGATGTCCTCTCTCTCCATGTTATCATCCTTTCCTGTATACCTCCAGGGTTTTGATCGCTATTTATTGTTTAATTTCCAAAACAAAACAAAAAAAAAAAAAAAAAAATGAAAATGCAGACAATAAGGTTGAATTTCCATTATTAGTTATAATTACGCCTATAAGTTAAAAGGTAATGAATTTGAAGAAGGCAAAAGAATAATAATTACAGCTACACAATAGTGGACCACCTTTATGGTCCACTTTATTTTTTCAAGCTCCACATTCTATGGGGGCGCCATAACATTGCAAGAACCAGGTTGTATGCAAGAGGAATGGGTTTGTACATTTTTTGGAAAAACATATTCAAGAAATCCTGTCCATTTGCAATCAACAAGAAAACAATAATTAAAAAAAAAAGACTAATTGATTTTGTTGATATACAAAATATGGAAAAACCATTTGATTTTGTTAATATCAAAATGGAATATGAAAAGGAAAAAAAAAAAAAAAAAAGGAGATAACTCAGTACTTGCCCTGCAAACGGCAAGGCTCAAACACGAACATGCCGGCGTTGAAGTAGGAAGGAGGAGGAGATCCCATCTCGGTCGGCCATGTCACCTTATCAGGGCACTGCTGGCGGTAACCAATGGAGTGTTGGAGCGATTGGCTCCATACCTTCTCACAAAAGCAGTCCATTACAGCATACAAGTAGCCATCTGGTATGTCAAGCAGATGGTCTATATTATCGTATAGTTGAATATCCGCATCCAAATAAACCATCTTGCTGTACTCCTCAAACTGTAATAGTTAACATCATCACTAGTCATTTAGCACATCTCATAAATATTATTAATATATATGTATATATATTTCAAATTTTAATTGCATATATATGTTAAGGTAGGATTAAAATCATGGTATCCTCATAATTCCTTTAAGAATTTAAAATTTAGGGTTTTACATGATTAAATCCTAGATTCTCAAGCCTTGCTGTTTGTACTATATAGCTGATTTTCTTTAATTACTAGTTATTAAAGATTGAAGATTGGTAGGAAAAAAAATTACTTTTGAAGCTTAAATTTAATTCAGTTTGGTCATGCATTTATCATTAAGACTTAGATTAAAAAGTTTGAAATTTGAATTTTAAAATTTATAACTTTTATCTTATCATTGGATTACGGCCTTATTATATAAAAATTTCTTCTGAAATTAATTATGTGATGTTGAAGCATTCCTTTCGACTTTTGATATGAATGTCGTCGACATCATGATAAACAAATCTGTGGTATCGATTTCCATTTGTAATAATTAATGCAATAATCTGAAGCATAGATATGATTCTAATTACGTTCCATATACGAAGCTTCGAGTATGCACTCTTGACCTTGCATAAACCCTTGGCTAATCCCACCACCCTTTAATATAATCACCATTACCAGCTAAGAACGTTACGTAAGCCTTCTTTGAGTTGCCTCCGTTAACCTTGCCCGAGGGTGAAAAGAAGTCCATGGCCACTCCCGGCCCCATTTTATGTGAACTATGTAAGGTTTAAGTGATTTGTAGAGGTGTTCAGAAAAAGTTTAGCTTTGAGGAGCGTGAGGAAAGTAAAACAGCAACTCTGGAGATGCCACCCTACTAACCTTTACTTCCTGAGATCTACAATGGCCTCATTAGCATCCTTAAATAGAAGTAAAAAGTTGGCTAAATTCATGCCCAAATTAACTCCGAATGAAACTCAAATTTGTATTTTCATAGTCGTTTTCATGGTTTTCTTTAACTATTTTTATTGTCTTTGAAAGTCTAGCTTGGGACGTATATACAAAAGATTAAAGGAGAAAAACGAATGAACGCCCCTTATTGTTCAACATACCAAATACCTAGCCTTATCATCAAGATATATAGACGGATGACATTTTACTGGTCCAAATCATCATCGTTTGAAGATCGAAGGCCATTCTTTTTTTTCTATTTACTTTACAATAGGAAGGAAATTAATGGAAAGGCATCGAAGTCATTTTGAGTTTTAAGGCTATCAAATTCGATCCATGATAAAGTTTTCAAAAAGGTAATTCTGACGCATTCTATAACATAACAATTATAACATTTGATTTGAATTCAAATGACTAGAAAGTAACAAGTTTGGATAAAAATCTTAGATTTTCGTAAAGTTATATAATACTCATTCACACTCACAGACAAGAAAGCAAGAAAGAGGGGTTCATGAATCATTCATGGCGATGGTTTACAGAGTTGTTCGATTTTGACATATAGAGAACATCAATCCCATAATAATTAAGTCTCAACTCTTTCCGGTATAGACAAATGCTGAAGCTGTCAAGTCTCAAACAAATGTACAATACATTTATTTATTTCCTAGAATACCGCGAACTTACTAGAAGTCGATTCCAAAATTCCTGGTTTAAAGCATATACTTTGCTTTTGAAGAGCAAAGTCTCCAACAAGCTTCACCAGTAACTTCATTGAAAATTGAATCTTGTTGAATTAAAATCTTGTTGTATCGTTAATACTATGCTTGATTAGAAACTAGCCAAAAGTTGGGAGCTAACTGTCCTTGTTTTCTCTCCCAGTTTAAAATATAATAAACAAATAATATTTACTCAACCCCGAAGTTTAACCTAGTTAATTTATGAATCATTTTTAAAAGCTAACATCTAATAATTTTTAATTCAAAATTTAATATTTGTAATCATTTCTTTTATGGCTTCCTTTCTTGAAAAAAAAAACAAAAAAGCCTAAACAAAAGTACTAAGGCAGGAAAATTCTAAGTTTGAAGGTTTCTTTGGTGCAAGTGGTGGTACCCAGTAGAGGCTGCTCTCACTGATGTGGAAAGATTTGGAGCATGACTGAAATTTCAATGCGTGTGGCTTTTCCCTAGCTACCATAATAAAGGAGGGATTTGCTCATTTCAAACAGAATTTCTTGTTGCTTGTGCATGCATCCTCATTTCATGCACGTGTTTCATGCTCCAAAGTTTTTGTTAGGCGAGTAGGTGAGTGAAATATGCACATCCATTCACATTTTGTGGAAGATTAGGTGGAAATCTACAGGTTGCGATGGGGTCAAAATTTTTTTGTTTTTCATATTTATTCATAAATTTTTTTATAAAATTTATATAATTAAAAAAAAAAGAAAACAAATAAGGGTGACACGTGAATACTTAAATTGACTTCTTATTTTAACAAAATATATTTAATAAAAATAAAAAATATGAAGCAAAAAAATTCATAAAAAGCAAAAAATAAAAAAATAAAAAATAAAAATGAAACACATAAAAAGTGCTATATAGACACTCTCTTTGAATTTAATATATTAATTTTTAAAATTAAAGTATTAAAATTTTCATTAATATAATACATAAATAAATATAAAATTAAATTAATAATAAAATATATACTTTTATATAACCCTTAAATAAGTCGGGACAAAACATCTTAAACACATTTTCACCCCAATTTCATATCTTATAAAAAAATCAATCCATCCCAACTCGATCCCCATTTTAAAAAAATCGCCCCTATCACATTGAGATAGATTAGAAACTGTTAGATACGAATTATTTTGACATTTCTATCAATCAATATCTCTTATTACCAAATTTATCTAATTAAAAAATATAAACAAACATGAAAGAGAAAAAAAGGTCAAATGAAAGTACAACGTAGAAATCTCCATTGGCTTCTTTTTTAAAACAAAATTAATTTAAAAAAGCATTAAAAAAAGAAAAAAAAAGGGAAAAAAAAAGAAAAGAGAGTTCAATGGGTATTATGTGGACATTTCAATTAAGGTTTAAGCATGATTTTTTTTTAAAATTCATGCACTAAGTAATAACTTGATTAATTAAAAATAAAAATATAATAAAAAGGAAAAAAAATTTTAAAAAGAGAAAAAAAATCATCGAGTTGCCATGTCAATGTTAATAAGTTAAATTAAGATACAAATAATAATTTCATTGATATAATATATAAATATAAAATTAAAAAGATAATAAAAAATATATTTTTTTACATACCATGAGGCGGCTTAAGGCAAAGTATCTTAAATTCACTTTTAACTCGTCTAACTTTTTATAAAAAAGTGACTCAACTTGACTTGATATCGATTTAAAAAAAAAACTCATATTGAATCCAAACGTATAAAAAACTATTGGATATTGATTATTTTGTTATTCTATTAACCGACTCTAATTAATAAAATAAAAAAAAGGAAAGGAAATAAACAAAGGCAGGGATTACTATATAAACATCTTCATTGATATTATTTTCTTATAACATTTATCTAAAAAAACACAAAAATAAAAACAAAAACGACAAAAAAAAACAAGTTTCCTATCAGATCGAGTCAAATCAAAACCCATAAAAAACGAATTATTTTGCTATCCCTATTCATCAACTCATTTTATTGCAAAATTTATGTAATTAAAAAAATAAAAAAAAAATCTAATTTAGGTGTCATGTGGACAATTTCGTTAGATTTTTAAATTCATTTAAATTTAAAAATATTAAAGAAGACAAAAAAAAAAGATATCATATCGATACCTTAAATGAATGTTAAACAAAAGTTACAATAAATAAAATTTATATAATAGATGTATGGGTTATATCTTAATTATAAATAAATAAAGTATTTTTATTAAATTAAAATATTAAATAAAAGCTTTATTAATATAACAATAAATATAAATATAAATTAAAATAATTAATTATATATATAATTATATATATACTTGGGGCAAAACGAAAAATCTTAATCCACCTTCAGCTTGATCTCAATTTTAAAAAAAGAAAAACCTTGACTCAATTTTAAATTTTTTGAAAATTGACACATATTAAATCAGTTTGAATAGAAGTAAGGGATATAAATTATTTTGTCATCTATATATCTATTGTCTTATTCCTTATAAATTTATCTAATTTTAAAAAGTAAAAAATCTTTTAAAAAACAAAAGAAATTACAAGAAAAAAAGAAAGCCAAATGATGATAACATGTAGATTTATTAAATTAAGATATCAAATTATAATTTTATTAATATAATACGTATATATAATTAAATGAATAATTAAACATATATTTATATATACTCGGGTATGACAAAACATCCTAAACTCATATACAACATGACCCGAATTTTTGAAAAAAAATTAGATTTGATCCCAAATTAAAAAAAAAAAACGCATCTTTTGAATCCCGACGAATTGAAACTTATTAGATACAAATTATTTTGTTATACATACTTTTATCAACATATTTCTTCAACAATTTATTTATCAATTTCTTGTGCAAAAATTATTTAATTAAAAAAATAAAGAACAAAAAAGTGTAAAAAAAAAAAACAAAATAGGATGTCATGTGTACACATTTATTTGTTTTTTTTTAATATCTAATTTAAAAAACACAAAAAAGAAAAAACCAAAAAATAGGAAAAAGATGAAAGGCAGAAATTAAAAAATAAAAAAGAAAAAATAGTTTAAGTTGCCACGTGATATTAGTAATGATGAGATTTATCAAAAATTTATAACATAGATTTAGAAAGACAAAAATTAAAAAAAAAAAAGAAAAGATTGAAAAAAGAAAAAAAAATCAACTCCTGATGTAACATCGACACCTTTGCTAATATTTTTTTCATTAAAAATTTATCAAATTAAAAGAAAAAATAATGAAAAATATATATTTTTTAAATAATAATATCAAATGTGTCTCAAACTCAAGAAATTTTAATTTTTTAAAAAATATTTATTATATATTTTAAAAAGAAAAAAGTAAATAGGAAAAAAGTAAAAATGTAAAACTAAAAAAAAAAAATCAAATAATTTGACATTGTGCATACCTATGGAATCAAGTAGGCCTTACAAAACTATTAAAATCTAAAAAATTATTTTTTAAATATATAAAAACTATAAAGGAAAAAGAACAAAAAAAAAACACGTGATATACCCATGATTTCAAGTCATTTCCACACAAAAAATAAAATTTTAAAAAATATTTGTTAAATATTTTTAAAAAGAAAAAAGTTAAAAAAGAAAGCAAAAAAAAAAAGTTTGGTATGAGTGGATCTCACACTTATAAAATTAAATCTTCAAGAAATATATTTTTATAATTTAAAAATTTTATTAGATATCTAAAAAATTAAAAAAAAAAAAAGCATAAAAGCAAAAGCTTACACATGGTCATAATGCATTGCCATACATATGCAAATTTTAAAATATAAATTCTTTTAAATTACAAAAAAAAAACAAACATATGGTATATACTTGATATCAAGTCGATTCCATAAAAAAAATATAAAATAAAAATAAATTTTAAAAAATATTTTTTGAATATTTTTTAGAAAGGAAAAAAAAGGTAAAAGAGAAAAGTAACAAAGAAGGTTTGGTATAAGTGGGTATATCACACACAAAATAAAATCTTTAAAAATATATATTTTTTATAATTAAAAAAATTAAAAATTTAAAAATAAAAGTAAAAAAATAAAAACATAGAAAAAACAAAAAAGCAAAAACCAACATGTGGCAATAGTGCATGTTCTTACATATGTAAAATTTATATGCTACCAGAAATAGTCTTGCACATTGCCACATATTAAATTTTTTTATTTGTAATAAACAATGTTCAAGATAAAATTAATAAATCAATGACATGCATTTCATTTTCATGTCTCATATAACAAATCATTTTTAATAAATGTAACGATTAATGAAAATTTATCAAATTAATTTATGTATAATATGTGCATTTCATTTTTATGTCGTATATAGCAAATCAAATTAAAATTCATTCTTTTAAATTTATTTTTTTTTGCATAGTTTAAGAAAAACTAATGACAATAATAAAAATAAATTATGTACAAAAAAATAAATTAAGAGTAAATTGAGGTGTTATCTAAAAACTTTTAGTTAGGATGACAATAGGTCAAATCAAAACGAGTTTTTTTTTAGCTTCAACTCTAACCCAATTTTAATAATTCAATTTAATGTCAACTTAAAACCGACATCGAGTTACTATTTTAATATACGATATTAATGGAATATATATATACATATATAATTTCTTTAATTTAACTCAAAATATAATTAATATGTTTAATTTAGAATAATGCTTATAAATTAATATATATTTTATTTAATATAAATTTTATTTAAATTATATATAAATATAGTAGTTTTATTTAATTAAGTTATTAAATAATAATAATATTATTATTATAATAAATATATAAATATAAAATTACATAAATAATAGAATATATATATTATATATCCCGAGGAGAATAGTGACAGAGCACTCTTAACCAGCCTCCAATGTTAATAAACGAAACTCATCATAACCTAACTTGATACCTATTTTGAAAAGAAATAAACAACCCTATTGGTTAAGGACATGTCAAAACTCGTCAAATACTAGTTATTTTGTTATTTTTATATTTGATAATTTATTTTCTTACAAAATTTATTTAATTAAAAAAATGAAATAAATAAAACGTAAGAAAAAAAGCAAGAAAAAAATAAAAGAAAGTCAAATTTAGGTGTCACGTGAACACTTCCTTTTAAAGATAGCAACGAATTGAGTTGGGATCAATTTAAACTCGTCCAAAAATTGACCCGATTCTTTAATAATTTTATTCAACTTCGCTGTGACTCGATATCAAATTTTTTTATGTGTATCTTTGACTTGACACATATATGTGCAACATGCATCCGACCAGGTTTGATGTAAAATTAAATCATTAATTTTAATTTAATATAACTTTTATAAAAATATAATTTTTAATATAAATAACATCTTAATTATATATAAATGTAGTATTTTTATTTAATTAATGTATTAAAAAATAAAATTTGATGTATAAATTTGAAAAAAAATAAAAAATAAAAAAAATAAAGACTTGAAAAAAATAAAAAGAAGCTAAATATGGATGTTATATAGATACATTATTGAATTTTTTTACAAAATTATCTAATTAAAGAACAAAAAAAAATAAAGGGACCAAAAATGAAAAAAAAATTTAATTAATAATATCAAATATACCTCACCTTAAAATTAAAAAAAATTATTTACTAAAAATTGCGAGAGTAAAAAAGAAAAAGTGAAAAAAGAAAGAAAAAAAAAGAAGAAAAGGAAAGGAAAAAAAAAAGAAAAACGAAAATGAGAGAAAATGATATGTGGCAAGTTTCGGGAATGGTCAAAATTAGTAAAATTAATTGTTCAGGTGAATATGTTATTTGTTTTCTTCTCAAGTTCTTCCATCGACTCTTACTATTCAATTTTAAACAATATTGCCAACAAATTTAACCGCACAACAAAACATGCTTTCATCATTGTTAAAAATGATTATTATTGTCAAATATAGATTTGCGATGATTACTTACAAATTTCACTTAATTAGATTTATGCCTTTTGACGAAATTATCGATGAATTTCATTATAAAAACAAAAAGGTATTGATAGAAATGAATATAGGTGATAATTTTGTTGGTAATAATTATTACGATAAAAAATTTTTAAAGGGCATTTGGTTTATGAAATCTTAGATTTCGAGAAAAAGAGTGATTCTCGAAAAAGTGTAATTTCAAAGGAATTGTAATTTTTCATAACATTCCATTTTTAGATTTTTGTATTTAGTTGGGGGGAATCTAAGATTATTTAATTATGTAATTTTATTATAATATCCTTTATTATATAACAAACACAATAATTTGTTAAATAAAAATAATCAACAAATAATGTGTTTTAAATCCTATAAACGTAGTATTCTACTAAAAAAATTAATAACCAATTACTGCATTAAGTTCATCCAAGAAATGTAGGAAATAATCCATAATTACTGCATTTTAAAGCTTAGAAACACAGTATCGGAGTGTGACATAAAAAAATTTAAGAATCAATTATTACATTTCTATTCCCAAAAATGTAGTATTCAATTACTCATTTTAAAAAAATTACAATGAACAATTATGGCTGTAAATGAACCAAACATGAACAAAAGAACATATGTTAGTGCTTTGTTCATTTATTTTTAAAGGTGTTCATATTCGGTTTGTGTCAGCTAAAAAAATTATTCTGTTCATTAACATTCAGTTCATGTCCGATTCAATTAAGTTAAACGAGCTTATTCGTGAATATTAATATTAAGTGAATATATTCACGAACATATATAAATGAACATATTTATGAATATAAACAAACCATAACCAAACAAATTTAAACAAACAAACCCTAAACGAATAGAAATAAACCAAAATAAATATAAACGAACCTAAAAATAGAATTATCGTAAAGGATAAAAATATAATTTTATTAGTATTATTACAAACAAACAGTAAACAAATAACAAACGAGCTTTAAACAAACTTTAAACGAGCTTGTTCACAAATATAAATAAACCAAACAAATCTCTATTTGTGTTTAGTTCATTTAATAAATGGACATAAAAATATTGTTCACGATCGTTTGTTAAGCTTAATAAACTAATATAAAAGAACAGAAATCAAATATGTTCACAAATAGTTCGTCAAAAGCTCTGTTCATTTGTACCATATGAAAAATTACTGCGTTTAGATTCAAAGAAACACATTAATTGAGATTTAATTTAAAAAATGATGATAAACAATTATTGCACTTAGCTTTAAAGAAAAACAATAATTGATATTAAAACTATAAAAAAATTTCAATTAACAATTTAACTTTTTGGCAAAAATTTAAAAGTTCCCCCCAAAGAACATAGTTAAACTAAACACAGTAATTGGGCTTTATCAACAACCCATATTTTATGCCCACTTGGGTCTTTTACCAAAAATCAATAAAAAAACAAAGTCAAGTTGTTATTATACAATACTGCTATGCAAACTCGCACATGCTACAAGCTATTGAAATGAAATATAGCAGTGAAATAACTATACTATGGGCTTATTTAAGCTATGAACATAAAGTTTTTTATACAAAAGAAAAGTTACAGATTATCCAAACTTTTAGCACCATCAGGATAAATCACCCCTTACAAGCACTCTTAGAGCCATGGTAGAAATATCATTCCAAATAAAAAAGTAAACATGCATACATTTTCCATATTTGTATATTCACCATTACATTGTTGCTTTTAGTTTGAAAAAGATATAGGGTGCTAGAAGCATAATGACACTGTGTCTTTTAAATAAAAATATACACAAAAAATTGTAATAAATAAACCCTTTAGCCATTTTAATAATGACGCAGCAGTTAACCACTAGCATTGGTAACATTAACTACCATTATGTCATATAGACCACAATATATGTTTCAAATAGATGATTGGTCTTAATGAAGCATTCATTAGAAAGCCATGGCAATGGCACAAATTCATTACCACTAATGGTTTGAAAGCTTACACTTAGGAAGCATAAAAAAGAAGAAAGTAAAGGAAAAATCATAATCACCATATAGAAAATGGCTATGTTGCTCCATTATTCATTTTTCCTATATTACCCATGTTAAGAAACATATTAAACTCCTTAAAAGTAGACCCTATTACTATTGAACACATACCCTTGTCTCACAATTATACGAAGCAAAAGCATCATAGGCTAAGAAAACAACCATATCCCATAAAATAAGGAATCCATTTCTATAATAAGAATTAAGAATATGTTATGATGTCATGGTGGAAAATAGAGATAGAAATGATTATTAAAACCTATGTATCATGTTGATAAAGAGAAGAAAAAAAACCTAAAATGAAGCCTTCTAAAGGATGTGTAACAAATATTATGAGATCTTGTATACTCTTACATCTGAAGCAATTGAAAGGTAAGAAAAAAATAGAACATCCTCTTTAAGTAAAAGTTTTGGCACAAGGGTTACTCACTTTCATCCTATGGGGTATCATCTAGATTGCAATCCAAATCAAACAAAAAAATAGAATACCTTATCTAACCATACTTAATATACTGATAAATAGAAAGGGGTAACATAAATATCCTAAAAAATTGAAAGAAAAAAATTTTTTTTTATTCTAAACTTACTTGAATATAACAGCATTTCAAAGCATTATATTGTTGTCTTGAAGTGCTCCATTGAAATCCACAAGTGAGTCTTGTTGAAACCTTTTAAAATCTCTCATTAGCCTTTTCCTTGTATGAGTTGACATTATCACCACCTATAACCAAAAAAGAAAAAAAAATCAAGTAATGAGTTTTCACCATCCAATTGATTACTATTTTTATCTTATTTCATAACAACCATTGAAACTTATGTAGAAACAAATAAAGCTATTAAATTAACAATAATACAAAAAAAGAGCTTGTTCTTTCATTTTTTAACTAATTCAACTTCTAAACCCCAAACCTTATACTTCAACTTTTAAAAGTGTCATTAGATGAATATATATAAACACCCAAGGCAGTTATCAATTATATCTATAGGTATCATAAAAACTAACAAAATATAAGCAAAAGAAGTATATAACATATTTTTTCTATGTTTCTATGCTTCCAAGAATAGTGTCAAAAATTGTAATTTCTACATTTTTAATTTACATAACTCATGTTACATATATTGGAACTTTTGTTTGACTTATCATAACATAAACCTTTTCATGATCAGGTTCATGAAGCACAATCTACAAAAATTCAAATTTCGTATGTAATGGAAAGCCAGATGAACATAAAGCTTCAATTAAGAATAGTTTACAACAACAATACCTTAAAAACAAATGTGTAACTTCCAACATCAATACTTTTTGGTAAGTTGTTCAAGATATGTCTTGCAATTCCAACGTCAAACTTTAGTTCCTGCATTTCAAAATATTTATAAACATTAAACCAAATTAAACAAAATAAAAAAATGCAAAAGTAAAACTTGTAGGCAGCAAAAATTACATCTAACAAAATGAACACTACTTGAGGGAACAACAGATTAGCTTTCAACTAGAGATGCATATTTTGAACCAGAACTAAAAGCTTCCACAAGCTTCACTGTTAGAGGTGGTGCATTTGAACCAAACATAGTGTTAACTTTAACTTGTTATATTCAAAAAGAAGTAAAAGTAAAAAATGTTATAACAAAATTGCATCAATGCAATTAATGTAAATGGTGTCAAGCAAACGCATGTTATAAACCATCGGAGTATAGATCACAACATGATTACTCATCTACATTTTACTGAAAACACAATAAAAACCAAATCAATCATCATTAATTTGCAAGAACTTTATGAAATCAAGAAAACATCAAACAAATAAGAAAAACTAACTTTTAAACAACAATGGGAGTAAATATCCCTAAAAGGTTGAAGCATTTAAAATGTTGAAAAAATAACAGTAACCAGAAACAGATGAAGATTAACTTAAAAATGCTTTGAAGGTTTATGCCCTTGACATTAGAGATCACTCCTAGAAAGGTACTAAAAGCTCTTAAAGGCTTCTTTCCAGTTTGAGTGTCCTTAAACGCCTCTAATTAAAACAAAAAACTAAAAAAGATTAAAATATATGATCAAAGACGAATCTATGGCATTTATAAACTTATTTATAATTTTTTTTAAAAAATTGTAGATACCCATTTGTATCCGAGCCTGATTAGGCCCAATCGATGTTTGTGCCTGATTTCGGACCTAATTAGGTCCATTGACATCTAGGCCCAATTAGGCCCATTAACATCTAGGCCCGATTAAGGTCATTGACATCTAGGCCTGACTAGGTCCATTTGTGCCTGGATTCGATCAAAGCCATCAGTGTTTGGGTCTGATTAAATAGTTTTTTAATTGTTATTATTATATTATATTATTATTATCTTATCATATTATTATTTTTTATTTTTTTATTCTTTTTTTCTGTTCTTTACTGCTTTACTTTTTTTTTCCAATCCACATGTGCACAAAAGGATGGAATTGGGATTAAAATCCCTTGGTCAACACATAATCAAATTACTGAAATTTTAGACCAAAAATTACTTTAGATAGAATGCAATCTCAGGATTCAAGCCTGTGATTGATTTTATCCATTTTCTTAAATTGATCCTAGGACTGCCTATAAATTGGATTGATTCTAACACCGAAAAACACACAAAATTTTTTTTTAAAAAAGGTTTAAAAAAATTTTACTAGTAAGGGTTTTTGGGATTTGAAAGTTGGGATTCAGGATTTAATTCGTAATTTTGAATGTGATTCTAGGTTTCTGGAGGTGAATTTAAGGTTACAGAAGGATCGGGGAAGGTTTAAAGCTATCTAAGAATTTTTTTTAGATTTTTTAAATTTTTTTTTGGATTTTTTTGGGTTTTTTTTAATAACTTTAAATTTTTCAATGAAATTTTTCGACGAAGGTTAAAGTTTTCGGTGAGATTCCAGCAAGATTTTCAGAATTTGACACGTTTTTCAAAAATCAATGAGTTTTTTAATTTTTGATTGAATTTTTCGTTGACATCCTTAAAAACCAGTAAAATTCTTAAATTTCGATTGAATTTATCGATGAGTTTTCTAGAGATAAGGCAAAGGAAAAATCTACTAGAAAGATAGGGGAAGAGGCTTTTGAGCAGAAATGCACTGGACTTGGCTTATATACTGCCTCTACACAACGTCATTTTGGTCGCTTAGGATCCACGTGAACCCGACTCAGGATCCGCGTGCTGACCCTAGTACCGACCTAACTCGATTACAGGTTTTCTCTTTTTGATTTTATTTTTATTTTTATTTTTTGATTTTATTTTATTTTTAACCTATTTTCTTTTATTATTTTCTAGTTTTATTTTTTTTAAAAAAAGGAGTTATTTCTACCAACTTTTATTTCTAAAAAAAGAAAAAAGAAAAAAAATGAAGTTCTAAAAAAAAAGGGAAAAAAATAGTTCTACAAAAAATGATAAATAAAAAAAATCCTTTCAATAAAAAAAATAAGAAATATATTTTAGATAAACAAAAATAATTTTTATTCTCTAAACTATTTGAGGTTTGCTTTAAAATGAGCCTTACTAAACTATTGAAAGGCTTCACTAATTTTTTTAGAATAAATATTAATAAATCTAACAATGAAACCTCTTCAAAGTGAGACATTAGTCTCCATGAATACTCTTGAGGTAAGAGAATTATCCTAGATTACTACCAAACTATTGGAACAATTTTAGGGTTAATTTTCAATATTAAATTATTTGTTAAAATCATAAAAATGACTAAGCTTATATAATTTGAAATCAAACTAGTACCATCCTTTGGATAGGCGTTGTGGGGGTGCTACAATATTTTTCATGCGTAACCGACTTTCGAACTTAACATCTGTTTTACAAATCAGATTCAATCAAGTGGCCAATCACACCTAACAAAAAAATATTGGTGACGACTCATTTTATCTATGTCTAACGGTAGGTCCACGGATGTATACGTTATAACAACAATGAATAAAAAAATATCAAATTTTAAAATGAAAAGATAAGAAATCTATTTTGATCAAAAAGGAAAAACATAACATTGCATATATTGAGACAGTCAGTTCTACTATGATAATAACAATTACATGGACCAATATTTGAATTAATATCAAAATTACTTGCATGCATGTTCTAGCAAGTTCAATAAAGTAGCAAGTTGCACAAGCTAATGATCTTGCTAAAGAGCCAACAACTAAGGACTTTGGGTATTACACTAGGCATATATTGCACTGTGAGCCCTTACATCAAATAAGGCAAAAGATTAGCAAGAAATTAATAGGAATTAAACCTAAAGGGAGAGGAGCGAAAAGACTGAAAATCAATTAGTTGATAATTTTTTATTTCAACACTCAGATTTTGCATGCAATAAAATAAACTGAAACTCAAAAGATCAAGACATTATGAACCACATAATAAGAAAAAACAAAAAATAAAATTGTAGATTTTACATGCAACAACAAATTAAATGAAACTTACAAAATTAAAACCCATTTAATCAAACCCAAAAGAAAATCTTTGGCACTAGTCTCATCATAGAAGGAAATTGGAACTCTATGCCTAAATGTTGTCGTCTTGACCGATGATGGCGGTGACAGATAGATGGTTTCTTCCTATTTCGCACATCAAGTGCTCATCAAAATTTTTAGCCTTTATTCGTCACGACGAGGTGCTCCATTAGCGGCACCTGAAAGAATAACTCTAAACAAAAAGAAAAGCAAAAGGCTAGAATAAATAGCTGTAATGCAAATTTTTTTTATTATCCAAATTTATCTTTCAATATCTTTTAATAAATATTGATAAGTTATTTATAAAATTACAGTCCCACGATCTTTTAATAGATATTGATAAGCTATTTGTAAAATTACAATCCCACAATCAGGTAATTGCTTTTATATATAGCTATAGATATTATTTATTATTATTAAAATTAAGAAGAAAATGTATATATATAAAAAAAAAAACTTTACAAAAGTAACAATTAAAACAAGCAAATAAGAGATTGTAAATTAATTACCTTTTTGCTATAACCATTGCTAAAAAAAAAAAAAAAAGATGGTACTTTACGAGTAGAACCCACAGTTACATATTGTGTAGACCCCACGATCACATATTGTGACTGTCCCAACTAAACCCAAGCAAATAGTATGTTTCCTTCAAAGGAAACGTAGTATATAGCATTTTTTACTTTATATATTGTTGCAAACACGACATGTCTTTTGAAAGAAACGTAATAAATAATCATAATTACTAAATTTCAAAGATGACAAACGCAAGATTTAAGTGGCAAAAAGCTAAAATTTTAAAAGTTGTTAAATATTGCATTTTTGTTGAAATACATGCAGTAAATAATAATAATATTAATAATAATTACATTTTAAAACATACAAACACAATATTTTAATGAGAAAATAAAAAAATAAGTATAAATCAAATACTACAATTTTGTTAAAATAAACATAATAAATAATAATAATTACTGTATTTTAAAGCATAGATTTACAGTATTTTAGTGAAAAAAATTAATAATCAATTAAAAAATTCCAAAAAAAATCACAATTATTGTCTTTGTTTTCAACGAACCAATATTTGACATTTGAAAAAAAAAAAAAAACTTAATATACATTAATTTTCAAAAGGATAAAATAAAAAAATAATATTTTTTATTCAGATTAAATGTGAGATAAAAAGAACTTAAAAAATTATAGGAAGAAGTGGGTTTTTGATTTCAAAACTTTAAATATTATTGAAAATCTAAGATTATTATTAAGAATCAGATATCGCTGAACTATACATAAAAATTTGATTATTCAATAGTAACATTTCTAGAGAAAATTTCAAATTCCCTCCATCCAAACACTTCCTTGACGACTTCAAATTTTTTTCGTCCAAAATTTTTTGGTAAAAAATTCCGTCAACTAATATCAACGGAATAAGGGCTTTACCTACGGATCATAGATGACTATAAGACAAGAATGTAAATCAATGTCTGTCCGAAAAAGCAAGAGTTAAAGGAAGAGCAAGCGCTTGTACGTAAGATTGCAGGGAAGAGTACTAGAGCTGTTTATGTTGCTCCTATAGCAATTAATCGTTGGTTTAAATAATTCCTAAGCTTTGAAACACTATTATGCTTCCTTTTCAACATGAAAGAAATTAAGGAAAGCTGATTTTCCACTAGTTTTGCCTCCAGAATCCATTTCCCCTATGAAATCACAAATATTTGATCATGCATGCTAGCCCGCTTTGCTGCAAGCCTGCAATGGTGACAATTTTCCAGAGGTCCACATTCCAAACAATCAGATAGAGCCAAATCACATCTTGACCTTTCCTTTTTACTTTTATTGTCTCATAAGCATTAATGATGCAGCAGGACTATAATTCATGTTCAATTCAAAAGAATAATGAGTAACTAATCCAGAACAATGTGAATTTTGAACCCGTGGACTTTTGTAGCACTCTCTATCTACCAGAGAAAGTATGCGATAACAAAGAAAAAAGAAACACTGTTTTAATTTTGTTCACTTAAATGGATATTTTGTTGAAAGTTGGAACCTTGCTCTTATCTTCAAGTGGACCTAAACAATGTCCTGTTTTGATTGTCAGGTCTTCCTTTGGAGGGTCTCAAAGTACTGAAAATGAAGGAAGCAAGAAAGAAAACCGACTTCGAATAGGCGTTCGAGTTCAAGGACTTTAAACCTTCCTTAGTTCAAATATGGCTTAGCATTGACTGGAAATTTACGATGAGAACAAAATTCGAGTGGTGTGTATGAAACCAGAAACAAGGCTTAGCCTCTCATTCTGAGTGCATGGTAGGATCTCAATCACGCACTTCCTGCTTGAAAACTAGACTTCCAATAACTTAAAAAAGTTAAAAACTTTTTGGTCCTCCAGGAATTTTTTCAACATATTCGTGCTCAACTAGCTAAAACAAACAATGGACTTCCCTGATGTTGTAGTATTATCTTACTTGTGGGGATGGAAGCTCCAAAAGCACGCTTGCGTATATATAAACTGTACAATTCTCAAAAACTTTTTTTGGGCTGGCCAGTCAGCGCGTGTTGTGAGCCTAATCTTTTTGGTTAGAACCATTTCAGATTTGCCTTGATTATGCAAAATCAATGACCTTTCTATGTATAAGCTCTAAGCTCTCTACATGATCAGATTGTGATCAGGGCGTTAGCCATCTGGTCTGACTAAAGCAGTGAACTCTTTTCATAGGAACGATTTAGGATGACTATAAGAGTTTGTGGTTCTGCTTATGCAATAAACATGAGGACTATGACTGTCTTTCCTTACAAAATCAATCGGACCTACCCATTTGTTAGTTACTAGGGAATTTTCATTTTCTTCTTTTTTTTTTTTTTTTAGTAAGGGGAATTTTCATTTTCATTAACTCCAAAAGGGAAATGGATCATGAAGCAGAACTGATATGAAGTCAAAATGTTTTAACTTTTCTTTTTGTGTTTCAAAGAAGCCAAATTAGCCCCCTTTGAGTTTCAAAAAAATACATCAGCAACGCCATATTCCTTTCAGATTATGAGCTGGTATTTAGCTGGAAATGAAGTGATGGATGCATAGGGTCCCAAGCTATAGCACAGGGTTGATATGCACTTTTTGATAATCATTTGGGAGTGTGAACGTTTGCTTTTGTAAAAATAGTGAATACATTAATGCAGTTTTTGTGAACTAGCATTGTTTCTATTGAATGGAAATTGATTGGTAAAACCCAAAAAGGTAATTAAAGCAAATTGCAAAGACGCACAAAATTAGTTTTGATTAGAGCCAGAAGCATTGCATCCAAAAGGTATGTATCCAACCAACCAGTTTTTAGTTACAATATGGTCCTAAACTAAAATGCTCATCACCAAAAGAAAAAGGCATAACAACAATCCAACTGTCTCAGATGAAAAATGAGGGCAAAAGGACAAACTAAAAAAAAAAAAAAACTTAGATAATATTCACCCCTGCATCCAAAATTTCCCATATTGCAGAACTCTTCTTAATGGCTTCAGCCCTGCAAAATCGCATGTGACCATAAGCAAACAGTAAAAGGGAACTTTCAACTATTTAATAGTGTAATTTTTCCCAACATGCGTATTTCACTCTAGAATCTAGCTGCAACTTAATCAATGAGGAAAAGAAACATAGAATGTACAACCGAACAAACATCAAACAGTTTGACCATTAAGTTATACTTATTCTTGAAGGACGAATAGATTAAGTAAAATGACCACAAAGATACTTGTGCTATTATCCATTCATACCTTGGTAGCTATGTTGTTGGAAAGCCAATCCAAACCCTCATAAAGCCCCTCGCCGGAAGTTGCACAGGTGCTCTGGATGTACCTAAAAAGACCACCAAGGCAACTCAAAGGTAATGAATAAGAATATTGCAAACTACAGCATGAAAACACAATGCGAAAGCTTACCAGTGACGCTGTCGAAGGGAATGGAGGCCAAGCTTATCAGTTATTTCAGCAGCATTCATAGCATTTGGAAGATCCTGCTTGTTTGCAAATACAAGCAACACTGCATCTCGCAGCTCATCCTGAAAACAAGTAACAGTAAACTTGTTAATCAAAAAAATCCAGCAAAACTAAACCAAGAGCAGAAGATTCAACACATGCTCCTATGTTTACCCTCAATAATTCAGTATCTATCCATCTTCATTTGATAATTTGGGTATCCACATGGACAATGTAAATGTCAAAAATCATTATTTGGACAAACAAGAAATTTAAGAACATTAAGCTAAGTTTGATGAAAAAATATTTGGAAGAAAACCAGCACCATAGTTAATGCAAACAACTTTCATTGAATTTAATCATTAGCTTCTAAAATTGTAGTTTCACACACTATATTGTTTCTTTGAATCCACATGTCTTTCAACACAACATTCACTCAATAGCACTTGTCATAATGGTCTTTGCAATCAACAGATCAAGTAACTTATTGACTAGTAAGCGCAGGGCAGTGGGTATCTGACTTTCCCAGACCCCACCATAGAGGAAAGCCGTGAACACTAGTCTCCCTTTTGCTTGTGTATAGCTACTAAATCTAATTTTATATTATGGCAGCGAACATAGCATCCAAAAGCCACTTATAACAGCAAAAATATAATGCATAAACAATAACCATAAAAACGAAGGTGGTTACACTTAAAAGTAACTACCATACCTCATTCAACATTCTATGCAATTCATCCCTAGCCTCAACAACACGGTCTCTGTCATTACTGTCAACCACAAAGATTAGACCCTGTGTATTCTGGAAGTAATGCCTCCACAAGGGACGAATCTGCATGATTAAGAATGAAAAACCAGGATGTTATTGGTTAGCCATTGCTTGGATATCAGATTATGTAAAGACCCCTAACTATTATTGTGTCAGAAATTAAAAGTGTATCTGCAATGTTGCTGAATAACAAGGCTAAACATCAAAGTAAAAAGCTCTACCTTGTCCTGACCACCAACATCCCACACGGTGAAACTGATGTTCTTATATTCCACGGTCTCCACATTAAATCCTGGAAAAAAAACACATATGACAAACCATGAGCATGGACCAATACATCACAAACATGAGTATCTTATTGGAACCACAAGCTCAACTAGCCAAATGATCCAATCCTAGAATGAAAATCTATTGTCTGTAATGCAACTACAAGTTCCACAGGACCAAGAAAGATATATACTAAAAAAAAAAGACAACAACGGGACAAACTAGATTACATGCTTTGCTAGATAATCTGTTTCATGGAGTACATGACAATAGACATTGTCTAAATAAAGTGCAAGCAATCATAACAACAGAAAATTATTTAGAAGTAATCACCAAAAGCAGAGATTAACACACACACAAAAAGAAAAAAAAAGGATTAGCAATAAGAGCGCTTACCAATGGTGGGAATAGTGGTGACAATCTCTCCGAGCTTGAGCTTGTACAAGATTGTAGTCTTACCAGCTGCATCAAGACCCACCATCAAAATTCGCATCTCCTTCTTGGCAAAAAGCCGGCTGAAGAGCTTTGTGAATGTCAGTCCCATTTCTCTTCCCTAGCTGTTGATCCCTAAATATTATGAAAATTCAGACATTATTTCCTTTTTTTAGGCCAACACACAATATTGTTTTCAAACAACCCAAAAAGAATAACTCATATAAACTAATTCCCAATCAATAATAAAATTTCAAAGAATCAAACAGATCTGAAGGTAGAAGTGCAAAAAATCAATGCCATGACGTCATTTTCACAAAATTCCATTGAGAATTCAAGAAAAGTCATAGATATAAGCAAAGGCAAACAACAGATCTAGAATAACTCATCACAGAATTCTTCAGATCAGAAAGGAAATCAACAAAATTTCTCATAATTCCACACGCAAGACATGAAATGAACTAATAAACAAGGAAATCAAGCTACGAACGGTTCTTAAAAAAAAAAGTTTTAAACGATAGTGACACGATTTCAAAGCCTCACATCTAAGGAAAAAAGAGAATCATCCAGTAATGCAAATTGAATTGATTTATTCACATTTATCGCTTGCGAGATCGAAAAGCAAAATCGAAACAGAGATTTGAATTATTATTATACCTTTGGAGATAATCACAGAGGGATCCGTGAGAGAAAACCGCGAGAGCTTTTGATTTTGAATGAAAAGGAAGAAAGAGAATCGGAGAGAGAATTTTTGAGGCCAAGGCAAATTCTGGTTTATAGGGGTTGAGAAATGCCGACTATGATGATTTATAGCCAAAGGAGGCCAAGAACCGGTCCAAGGGTGTACCACACATGATACTTTTCCTGGTCATCTCACTGAAAATAACAAAATTGCCCCCGCATAAAGTTTCACCTGATAGTTTGCAATCAGTCATTAACACGTCACTGTTATTTATAATGCTGTGTGCAATCTGAGCTTTCCTAAACGTGACCAAATTTTATTACAGAGGATCAAAAAATTTTTATTATTTTATTTATATTAAATATTTTAAAATTTTACTTAATTTAAAAAAAAAAGTAAAAGTTTGCTTAATTAGGAGAAATTCATATATATATATATATATATTTAGAATCTTGATAATAAGTATTTATTTTTCATATTTGATTTAGGATAATTTAATTATAAAAAAAATTAAATTTTTAACAGTACTTAAAGTTTCAGAATTAAAAATTTATTTTTTTGTGATATTTTAAGATTTTGAATAAAAAAATTACTTTATTTTTAAATTTAACTTAAATAAAAAATTATCACATAACTATTATCTTTTTGAAAAATATGTTTGAAAATGATTGAAATTTAGTTATGAGTTTTGTCAATGATATTTTTTTTTATATTGCAATTAAAGCGTTTCAATGAAGAAACTCTATAATCTATAATCAATTAAGGTATTTGTTTGAAGAAACGCCTTAATTGATCATCAATTATGGCATTTCATCCTTGATCATCAATTAAGCATTTTGTTCATCAAACACCTTAATTAATCATCAATTAAGGTGTTTCTTCATATAAATGCCGTAATTGATCTTTTATTAAATATTTTTACTCTCGAAGATAGTGTTATGACATAAATACTTTTTAGTCAATTATACTTTTCAATATAATAAAGATTAAAGTATCCATCAATTAAGGCACTTGTATGAAAAAACGCATTAATTGGTTATCAATTAAGGCATTTCTTCTTACAAATGCTTTAATTATCGCATATTAAAATTTTATTTTCTATCTTCAAGATTATGTTCTAACAATATGAACGTTGTAATGTCTAATCATGAAGTAAAAAAACCTATATTTTATACATCAAATAAGGAATTTGTATATATAGAATGCCTTATTTGATATCTTCATCATGTTTCATTAACCAATATGTTTTTTATTTTTATTTTAACATATCTCAGCTCATAGGTTTTACTTTTCTCTTTGAACCAATTTCAACTTTACATCCATCATTTAATCTTTGTCCTATTAAGTTTATTTTTATTTTTTTACACAATTTTGTATATACTTTCAGATTGATCTTTTTATCATACTTTCTTATTGATCTTTTTATCTTATTTGCATTATTTGTTGCCTTCTAATGCTTTTTTTTTTAAATATTTGTAGATGTTGTTTAGATTTGAATTTATGTTTCTGATATAAAATTCTTGTTTTGTGGTTCTTTGTTTTAGCTTTTTCATCCATAAATGTTTTATTGTTGATTTATATTTTTATTTGATGATGTTTGATAGATTCCATGTACCGAATGCCAAGATTTGCTTTCCATTTATGTTTTCAACTTTAATGATATTCTGTCTTCTAAACAATTATGGCTAATTGATCACTAGGAATGAAGATACATTGGTTACATTACTTATTATTCATTTGAACCAGATGGAGACTTTGTTGCATGTGTTATGTTTTGTTGTTGTAATTTATTACATATGAATGTTAGAAAATGATGTAGATTATGTTTAAATTAAAATGGAGGTTATAGTTATCTAGACATATGTCAATAGAAGAATTAGTTATCAGCTTCCTCCACATAATAGCCCATCATACAAAAAATAAGGTTATGAAGCGTCAATGGGGCTAAATGTGGAAAGACAATTAGTAGATAATTTCATTTAATGTTGAATTCTGTTTCAAGATTGCAAACGTTATTATTTAAAAAACCTGAACCAATACAAAAAAATGTAATAGATAATAGATGAAAATGGTTTAAGGGTTGTTTTGGTACCTTAGATGGGAGATACATCAAAATTAATATAAACGCAGTTAACAGGCCTAGGTACATAATTAAGAAAAATGAAATTACTATCAATGTCCTTAATGTTTGCACCCTAGATATGCAATTCATATATATTTTACCGAGATGAAAAGGTTCTGCAATAGATAACAGAGTGCTAAGGGATGCCATTACACGTAAAAATAGGTTAAGGATCCCACAAGATATTATTTTTATTATATTCGTGTTATGTTAATAATGAAACACCTTTTTTCTATATTATTAATGTTGTTGAGTAGATAATAAGTAATTGCTATTTGTGTGATGCTAGATACACAAATAGGGAAGGATTCTTGACACTTTATAGAGGTCAACAGTACCATCTTAATGATTGAAGTGCAGGACTCCAACTGATGACTCCATAAGAATACTTCAATATGAAACACTCTCAAGTAAAAAATTGTATCGAGAGATGTTTTGGTATATTGAAAGCTAGATGGACAATTTTAAGGGAGAAGTCATTTTATTCAATAAAGGTATAATGTAAGAATCATTCCTGCATGTTGCCTTTTTCATAATTTTATTCAATTTGAGATAGTTTTTGAACCTATTGAAGGTGTTGTTACTAAAAGAAGTATTAGCCAACCAGATAAATTTGAACATCAAGATTTGATTACATACGTTAAGCCATATGATTTTTAGACTTAGTTTAGAGATAATTTGGCTAACAAGATGTTCACCAATTGGTTGCAATCCCAGGGATAAAAACATTATAAAAATGTTTTGTATATTATAACATTTGCTTAATTTATTTTATTGTTTATACTATATGGTTAAGTGTAGAATTTGCATTATATCAATGCTGAATATATGTTTACATTATAATTTTTTATTCTTGAGTGTCCAATATATATTATAATTTAGAGTACACATTTCTTTGTTTTCTTTTCATGTGTATTTGTTTATTTCATTCCCTAGATGGGTTTTTGATTTACTATATTGATATTATTGCATAATTTTTAACCATGTGATTAGGAATTGAATATGTCTTCATGGCGTGCCAATCCATCATAATCCATTCGAGGCCTACCCAAAAGAAAAAACAAAAATTCGGGCATAGTTAACCATTCATGGACTCGAAAAAAAGATTCTTATCTAGTTCAATGTCTACATTCTTTAGTAAAAGATTTTAGATGAAAAGTAGATAATGAGACATTTCGCATTGGATATCTAGATTATATTGAACAAATGCTAGAGCAACTCATTCCTACTTCGTAATTTAAAGCCACCCCCAATATCAAATCCAAGGTTAAGCTACTCAAGAGACAATATCATGTAAATTGTGATATGAAAAATTCTAGTGAATTTGGGTGAAATGATCAAGAAAAAGGTATACCAGTTAGAATGAAGTTTTTGATAAGTGGGTTCAGTAAGTTTTTTAAGATTATATTGTGGCTTACCTTATTTATGTTTTTTTTTCTATGGGTTTTATCTTATTCGTATTTGCTTGAACCTTTGGTAGGCACATCCACATGCTAAAGGTTTAAAAAACAAACATTTCCCATTCTTTGATGATTTTAAAATGATTTTTGAATTTAATAGAACAACCAGTTAAAGAGCCAAAATAGCAGTTAATGCGATTGAATCCTTAAATGCTAATAAAGATACTTACTTCTTTCTAGAGTTTGATATCCATACTGAAGGAAATGCGAAAAGAGGAGACAATGAAGAAGAAATTGGTTCTGCTGCTTCGAGCAATGCTAGGAGAACGTTGTTAGGCAAAAAGTGTTCTAAGAGCAAGGATAGACCAATTGTTGATTTAGTTGATCACATTGACAAAATTGGTGCATCATATGATTGATTTATGAATTTGATGAAAGGCATTTTAGCTTACTTCTATATAGAGTTGTGAATACGAATAGAAAAAAGTCTATTTTCAATAAAACAATGTAACTTGACGAATTCACATCTAATAAAATGATTGCTGCTAATAAGTATATATTAAAAGAAAATCACAAAGTTGAGTTTTTCTTTACTCTACTGGTTGTATTTAAAAGTAATTACATTAGAAAACAATTAAATGAATATAATGCAAAGCACCCATCATTTGACCTTTTTCTTCTGGACATACGGATGCGACACTAAATTTTGCATGCAGATTCATAGAATAATTTTGTAAATATATTTATTTAATTAAAACATGAAGGAAAAAGTTGTAAATATGTAAATTGTGTGTCATGTTATACATTCACTTATTTATAATAGATATTGTACTTGTGTGAATCAAATAAATATTTATATTACTATGAATTTCATATTTGTATTTAGAGAACAAAAATCATAATTGTTCAAATGACCACACAATTTGGATTTATAAATTTCATATTTGTATTGATAAAAGAATGTCTGGTGGTCAAAGTTTTATGTGTGTTGATATAATGCGAATGATATAAGATAAATATAAATCAATAAAAAAATAAAAATTAACAAATATCCAATTATACTGCCTTTACAAAAAAATTAGATCAAAACAATGCATATATTTATAGTTAATCAACATTGTCCAACATCAAGGTTTAGCGAATCCTAATACATAATTAGACCATTTTTTCAAACTTTATCAAGTTCATCTTTCATAAAGCTTTCCTTGTTCTCTTACTATAAACAAAAAATAAGAAGTCAATGTTATTCAACTTACACAAAATTTAGGTTTTTTTTTTTTTTAAAGATATTACTATTATATAGAATTAATACTAACATTGAATGGTGTGCTAATAATTTAATAGAAAACAATCTTTCTTATAAAATGAATGATATAATATTCATATTTGGTAACTCCTATTGACGAGGTATCTAAAAAATAAAATTGAGTGGGTTGGTAAACATTTATCTAAACTAAACAATATAAAAGAATATATTTTGCACTTACCGATAATGACATGTAATTGAACTTTCTATTCTTATCAATTGTAGTCATTCTCTTAAATTAAACAAAAAAACAATAGTAAAAAAAATAATAGTAATTATGAAGAAACACAATATAATCTAATTATCACTTATTAATATCATGTAATACCTTTTTATTAAATTGGTTATATCGGATTTAGGCATTGCCATTAGTTGAGTGGAGTTAAATAAGAATGGTATCCATGAATTAGTATCAATTACAACAAGGTGCCAATGACACCTTCAAAATAATAGGAATGATATAAAAATAATAGGCATGATATTAGATGTTATAAATGATATAATTAGTACTACGAATAGACTTATGTAGAATTATATGGCACCAATAGCCCATTTTTGCATGAATTGACCCATATGACGAGAACGAGTAACGATAGTGCCATTCTCATGACTAATCAAATTTGGGTCAATAAATTTGAATTTATGGGTCATTTGTCTCTCATTTATCTCTTTATATAGAAGGCTACATGATGACAATCAATAGTACCATTTAATATTATGACCTAATATAAAATAATTGATACTGACTTTGGATATCTAAATTAATTGATTAGCTAACTTCATATACACAACAATATCATACTCATATATTTCATCTAGGGTACAAAATACCTTAATCTCTAGCCCCCAAATGTAAGACATCAATGGATGATCAAATAACACATGCTCTCTTTCAATGATAATGATGTTTTTTCTGGATAAATGATCAAGTGCACAATTAAATAACACATTAATGGTAGACTCTGCAAGGGTTGTCGTCTGAGTTTAAACATCCTATTACAACATAGTATAAAATATAAGTATCAAAACCAATTCAAAAAATATAAAATACAAATAAATATTGAATGAATAAACAAAATGAAAATAATGATGATTACCAAAGTTTAGGTTTGCTATAAGACTTGATTTGCAAAATCCTTTCCCTACTTGATGTCACTAATTGATTGCCCTTGAGACATGTTAGGCTGTATTACTACTAACATCACCACCAAAGCTGCGAGTCGTTATTGTTAATCATTCAGGTGTTGCTATTGCTTATCAAGTCTTTGCTGTTATTACTGAATGATTGCTTCATATTTTATATTTTTCATTAGAGGGGGTTTGGTTTGATTCTTGAAAAATTGTGGTAACGACACAAATCTACCAATTTCATGAACTTAACCATGTCTATCTTTGGATCTTAATGCTAAAGACAAAGGATATTTGTCATAATTGGTTTGCAATTCATCAAATTCATATCCTGTAAAAAATTCATCTTGAAACACAAAAAGATGGTGCATAACAAACCATATACAATATATAGTCATGCATATAAGCACATTCAGCATACGTGATAAAATAATGAATTAAATTTACAATCTTTTTAGCCATTTTTTCAGTTGCTTCATTTGTAAATGATCCATCTTTATGCATATGTCTTTTTTTTTCACACATCCTATCTATAAACTTCGATTCCTAAGTTAGATGATTCTTGAAAAATTAAGATGATATAAGAATTAGAATTTATGTTTACATGTTCATAAATATTCATATATGAGTATAAAACAATTGCGTGAATACTTATAAGATCACACTTGACATTTACATAACGTTTTCTCGATGTTCGATGGTGATATACTTATTTGGCTCGAATGTTCTTTTATTGTTTTTTTTATTTTCTGGTAAAAAAGAAATAAGATAAATCACATATTAAGATATCGAATATATTAAACAAAATATTATAAACAATTAACAAACTTTCATTTGATAAACAATCTTGAACAAATTTTAACCACTCTTCATAACTAATAACATCTGCATATGTCATTAGAGAATCAGTCAACAATTTAGAATTATTAGCGAACGGTAAAATATATTAGGTTGTTAATCTGCTCTTAAAGTCTCTAAATACTTTTTCAACCAATTGCAACACAAGCTTTTTATATTTAGTTAAGACATCAAATAGTTCCTAATAAATTAAATACATTAAATTCAACACATTAATTCAATTCAATTCCAAATTAACAAAAATTTGGATATTGTTGAATAAATATACCACAATCGACTCACATATACTATTTTTTTATCATCATGAACCATCTGTTAACTAAGGTACGTAATAGAAATATTATGCGAGATGACAACTCTAATGTAGCTAGCCAACTTTGTACCTCTAATTAACACAAGCAACCTATTTTGATTAAACTTGATGTGAATTTTTATCCCAATCAATTTAATTTGTTTACTACATCCTCTTGATTTTCTTCTTTCTACTATGGATGTGTCTTCTTCATGTTTAGTAGAAAGAGATATATGCTTTTTAGATAACATAATACTTGTGATTTTGATCAAAATTATATGAAATATATCAAACTATCTCTTTGTACATCCCATGCAGTAAAAACAACCAATCTCCACTACAGTAAATAGACCAATATACATAAAACATAATAAAACCAAAAATATTGTATAGGTACAAGCCATACTGTGTTTCATCATATTCATCATATCATAAGAGTTTTATGCAAAACAAATAAGTTCAAATATAAAAATTACTTTCCATTAAACCATTTAGCAAACCACAATACTACAACAAATAAAGCACCAAGCACGCAATAAAAGGAGATTGTGTTATGTAAGTAACGGTGGTAAATGCTTATAAAAAAATATAAAAATATGTAATAAGGAAAGAAAACAATGACATATATAGACAAATATAAATAATACAAAAATAATAAAATTTGCACATATCGGTAATGTATATGTGTGACGGCATTGAATGGTTTGCGGTTAGTGGCGACGAAAGAGATTAAGAAACCAAAGTGCAAAGTAAATGGGTTAATGGGTTTAGGGAAATACATGCATTGCAGCTTTTTATCATTAAATTGTATTAGTCATTTGGTTTGCCAAAATTCAAGAATGGGGATTGAATCTTTTAAAATGATCAGTTAAGATGTTTGTGTTTACAAACACCTTAATTGATCGATTTTAAAAATTATTTTTAGGTCAATTAAGGCGTTTGTATACAGAAACGCCTTAATTGATATAATTTATAAATTATAAATTAAAAACAAGATCAATTAAGGCATTTGTGTAATCAAACACCTTAATTGATTTTTTTTTAATTTAAATAAAAGATCAATTAAGGCATTCAAAGTGCCAAATGCCTTAATTGATCCTTTATAAATTTATAAAAAAAAAAATCAATTACTCAATTAGTATAACCAAATGTCTTAATTGATTTTATTTATAACTTTATAAAGACATCAATTAAGGTGTTTGGTTACACAAATGCCTTAATTGATCATTTTTTTACATATTAAAAACAAGATCAATTAAGGCGTTTAGTTTATAAAAAAAGATCAATTAAGGCATTCAAAGTGCCAAACTCCTTAATTGATATTTTTTCTAACTCTTTTTCTCCATCAATTAAAGCATTAATGTTTAGTAATACCTTAATTGATGATGTTTTATAAATAAAAATAACAATCAATTAAAATATTTTTTCTGCTAAAGGTATCATTTGTCGTTTGGATATTTATTATTAATAATACAAAATAAAAAGTTGCTATCATATATATCAAGGAGATTATGATAATTATACAAGAATTAATATATGTGAATTCATTCCAACCAAACAAGTAAATTTGAATACGAGATGCCTGAAAAAAAAAAAAAAAAACCTCGGATATTGTACTTTTCTGGGATCACACTTTCTCCTAGAATCTAAGATTTCGCAAATTAAATACCCCTTAAAAGGTAAGATAAATTAAATGAAGATAAACGTGAATATTTAAATTGATGTTTTATTCTCATAAAATATAAATTATAGAAATATATTTTTTAATTTTTTGTGTATGTGACTTTTTTAATATTAAACTTTAAATAAAAATAATATATAATTAAATAAATAATAAAATATATATTTTTATATATACTACAAGATGGCTTAGGGCAGAGGATTAAATTTGCTTTTGATTCTTTACGATTTTATTAAAAAATTCACTCGAATTGATTTGATATTGATTTTTTACATAACGCACATATCAAATTGAGACAGATAGAAATTTATCATATACTAATTATTTCACCATCTTTATTAACCATTTCATTTTGTTGTAAAATTTATATAATTAAAAAACAATAAATAAATAAATAATATGAAAGAAAATAAACAAATATGAATGCTATATGGGCACCTTTATTAACATTATTTTTTATAAAAATGATCTAATTAAAAAAACAATAACTGAAAAAAGAAAAAAATAAAAACAAAAAAGAAAGAAAAAATACCACTATATATAAATTGTTTTGTTTAGCTATCGGCTCTTTTTATTGTAAAATTTATGTAATTAAAAGAACAAAACAATAAAATAAAAAAAAACTAAATTAAGATGTCGCATGGACATCTTAATCGAATTTTTAAAACAAATTTATCTAAATAAAAAATAAAAAAATTTTAAAAATAGTAAAAAAGTTTTAAAATGAAAGAAACATAAAGTGTTATGCCTTAATCAAACGAGTCAAATAATAATCAGATTGAATAAAATTTATATAATGGATAGATTGATACATGTATTACATCTTAATTATATATAAAATAGTTTTTATTAAATTAATATATTAAATAATAATTTTATTAATATAATATATAAATATAAATATAAAATAAATAATTATCAAATTAAAAAGAAAAATAATAAAAAAGAAAATAATATATAGTTAATAATTAGATGAAATGGGCCTACTTTTAAAAAAAACTTTAAAATATTTTAAAATATTAATCAAATAAAAAAGTAAAAAAAAATGTAAATGGAGAGAAAAAAAAAACGGCTCGACATATGGCATACTTTTGAAATCAAGTAGATCAGCAAAAATTAAAATCTAAAAAATTATTTATTAAATATATAAGAAAAATTTTAAAAAAAAAAAATGAAAAAAAAAAAACATATGTCATACCCTCGGTATCAAGTTGATCTGACAAACAAAAACTTAAAACTTTAAAAAATATATATCAACTCCTTTTTCACAAAATTTATGAAATTAAAAACAAAAGGAAAAAACCTAAACTAAGGTGGCGCATGGAGCCCTTTATTGGATTTTTTTTTATAAATTTATTTAATTTAAAAATTAAAAAAAGTTGGGAAGAGAGAAAAAAAAAAGTAAAAACATAAGATTTCACATAAACACTTTAAATGAGGGTGAAAAAGGATAAAATAAATAGAATTTATATAATGAATGGATGAATATATAAATTACATCTTAATTATTTATAAATATAATATTTTTATCCCTAAAACAGGTAAAACAGAAAAAGAAAACTTGATGTAACGTGGTCTCACTTTTAAAAAATAAAACCTACAAAAAAATTTATTAAATATAAAATTTTTTTAAAAAGATGAGAAAAAAAAAAGAGAGTGCCGCATGACACTCCTTTAATCACTTACTGTTCATCCTAAAATGACCAAGGTTTATCTTTATATTTTAATTAATCATAAAATAACAACACTTTTAGTCCTGAAATAATATTATCACAAAATAATTATATATTTTTAAGAAAAACTAAATTAATAAATTAAAGTTAATTCATAAAAATAAATTAAAGTTAAAAACAATAATTAAAATGTTTAATGAATTAATTCAATTAAGTATTACATTAATAAATAATTTATAAATAAAAATATTTAAATATTTAAAAATATATATTGTTTATGACCTCCTCCTTAAAATCACTATTTTACTCCCAAACAAATAATAGTTTTGCTACTCGAACTCACATCTTTAAAGATGATGAGATGATTAAGAAGTTCATGAAGCTAAGAACAGTGGTAATTTGTTGACAATGCACCTGCTGTCGACATTTATAGGCAAGAAATGCATGCATTGCTTTGGCTAAAAGATATGCAAGGTGTCCCTTCGATCAATACTAGTCATTTTGATATGTTTGGTGAATATTGATACATACATTTATGTCTTATAACAGATTATCTATCCTTTTTACGGGGGATCTATCTCTTTGAGCATGATAACTCTCGGGAAGCTTCTGACTGTTCGTGTTTTTTTGGATATCTCGGGGAAGCTATCCAATACACCACTCAGTTCAAAGTTCAGACCTATATCAAAAGATAACCGGAAAAAGGATATATTTACAATCATTCACAATAGCAGATCTATTTACATCCTCAATGGTTGTTGCAGAGAGACTTGTGGCAATAATAATAATAATAATAATAATAATAATAATAATCCAGAACATTCTCCATGTCTATTATATATAGAAGAGCGGAGAGGCTGTTGAAAACCTGTCAGATTTTGTCAGTGGTTTTTGGCCTAGTCAGTATCTACTCTGAAATCTGTTCGCCACAACATGCAAAACCTCAAAACATTAAAGGGGGCACAAACTCAAAATATTAAAGGGTTTGAGTCAAAGTGGGGAGAGAGAAACTGAGTCAAGCTAAATGTACCTATGTATTTACGAAAGCTAATGAACATCCCAAACTTGTTTATGAGGATCAGCGCCAGTATTGAGCCCACCGATGAATAGTCTCAACCATTTGAGGAAACAAGGCACTAACACTCTCATTGATAAGATCCTGGAAGAAGTGTATGCAGGCCTCATCATCCAAGTCCAACCGGAACTTCTCCTGGAGCTACACCAACAGAATTGGTCAAAAACATGGGAAAATAATGATTTTCCAATATGATCATCAGATTTGAAACATAAAGAAACTCACCTTAAGGATGCCTTTTTCAGGATCAGATGCTATGTCAGGAATGTTGGAACCGGCCATAAGATGGAAAAGATTTAAAATAAGGTTACTAGATTTGCGGAGAATGTTGTATGCTTCACAACAATAGGATTTGAACCTTGTATAATATTGGCTGCAAAATGAAATAACATTTATGCATATTAATGTCAAAGTATGGAAATGTACGATCTAATATTTAGCTTATTCAGCATGTGATGGAAAGAAAAAAAAAGAATAAGAAAAGAAAAAGGTAGAAAAAAATTAGGGAAAGGAGGAACCAGAATACCTCTCTGCTCCACCCATAGCTTCAACCATTTCTTTGCAAAGTTTCATTGGTGGTGGAAATGGCTTAGGATCTCGGCCAAGAATAAAACCAAAATCAACATGGAAAAGGCGTCCATCATCCCTAAGCAAAAGATTGTCAAGGTGTCTGCAGCCAATAAAGATTTGTCTTCAGAAATTGCAAATTAAATGATGAAAATCCATGGCTTATATTAGATGCCAATCTGCATGCAAAGGACTTATTCAGATATTATAGCTGAACAAAAGATCACCTGTCTCCAATTCCCAGTATGTATGTGATAACAGAGTAGCCAGCACAGCTTTTTATAAAGGTTTCAAGACAAGTGGCTGTAATCCCAAATGGTCCATGTTCATCATTATGAAATTTCTGCAGATAGCTTATAATGCTACGATGCTCTGAAAGAATCTGCATAAGGAAAAAATGCATACAAAAAGTCTTAGCTAGATCACAACCATTATGAATGCATTATAGAAAACTTGAAGGTAAAATATATATACGAAGAGGATTGGTAATTGGCAGAGTCTATGAATATGGAAAATCTATAGAGTATGCATGCGTACATAATGCTTCATCAACTATGAAGAACAAAAACAAAGTTTTGCAGCTAAATTTGTAGACGAAACAGAGTAATTTAATGCTATTTGCTGTGTCTTTTATAGAATATAATACCTGTGCCAAAGAACGGGATGGTATGAATTCCAACATGCCCTCGTCTTGTCCAGTTGCCAGCACCTTATATGGAGTTAAGTGCAGGTCAAGATTTTCCAATTTTAGTAATCTATCCATAAGAGATACCATTTGAACAACCTACAGGAACCACATCAGTTACATTAACCACATGAAGGATTGCCACCTCCCTGTCTGATCTTTCTATCAGAATTTTGTTAATGCAACAGAAGAATTTTGTCATGTACCAATTGATCTTGCCGAATATCATCACCCTTCTTAAACATGACCTTGCACTGTCCACCATTGGCTGTTCGGAATGTCAGTCGCAAAGGATGCAGTGCACTTTTGAATATTGATGACTCCGAAGGCACAATTCCAGTTATAAGGACACTTGGAGCCAAAGGCGATCGAATTGGCTGAAAACAAGATTGGAATACAATTTTTGTAATTTGTAAAACTCAGCAGACACTTGTTCATAGAAGTCTTAGAAGATTATTTAGTATGGAAATTCCTGTCAGAGAAATACCTCATCAAAATAAGTAAGTTCACTAAGAAGACCAGAAAGGAGCTGTCTAAGCTTTTCAATCTTCTTTTGTGTATTGCCACGCACATTTCTCACATCTCTCATTATAGAACACAATTGCGCTGTCAATTCTGTCTGACGTACCAAACTCTGCCACTTCTTAAATCCATCTTCTTCTCCATTTACACCAGCTGCCAACTGTAACAACATGAGTGATTACTAAACCGCAGAAAGAGAAATCAAGGTCATTAGTCTTGCACTTCATAAGGTAGAATTAATGATGCTAACAATATTACTGTAACTTGCGCCATTCACAAATGCAAATTAGAGACCAATCATTTATCATGATTGTACAACCATTCCTATTCCTAAACAGAAAAGCAGGTGGCAATGTGCAGTAACAGAAAATTGGAACTCATACCTTCATCACATTTTCTTCTAGGAACTCATAGGTACAATAAAATCGTTTTGCATAGGCAGGATCATGAAGTTCCACAGCAACAAACCAGCGTAGAAAACTAGCCAATTCAATATTACGTAAAGCTGTAAAGTTCAAGAATACTTTCAGACTACCAACCAATAAAGTGTATTATTGTTTGTGAATTTTTTGAATAATAGATAAAAATCCAATTTAGTTACTTTAACCAAAAATTTTAATTTACTAAAGTAAATGGTAAATGTACATTTTTTATCTCAAGAAAATAAAAGGTAGTAATTTTTATGAATTGGTACTCCCAACCAAAAATATTCAGCTAATAAGAGGAGGGAAATCAAAATGTCTATCTCCAGTCTTTTATCCCTAATTCCCTATAACTAGGAGGAGGCAAAACAACACAATGGAAGATATTTACTTTGGAAAGAAAGTATAGGGCTATAGAAGGAAAGGAGAGTAAAAGAAAGGTTTGAGAGAGAGAGAGAGAGCATTTGGCCGAAGACTTTTGAGGGAAAAGAAAGCTCTGCCAAAGACATTTGTTAGGAATTAAAAAAAAAAAAAAAAGAAAGAAAGCTGAGTCTTGTCGATTGTTAAAAGGAGAAGAAAGAGAAATAGCAAAAGCTTTGAAAAACAGTGTAAAAATTGTACTGCAAAAATGTAGCATATATTGTGTTAAAACACAAACACACACAAACATTACATTCACACAAGCATCAAGGGGCATACAACGTTGCACGAGGAATTGCGAAAGGCGAGATTTATCAGTGCGCTCAAATCGAAGTGCCTGAACTAATTGGAGCAAGTAACATTGGAGCTCTTCATCATCAGCTCTTTCAAGAACACTAACAGCATATGCACGAACCTGTTAAGAATGATCAACAATTAGACATTATTCAATCAGGAATAAGATATTATAGATTATCTAATACAATCTACACTGAAGACAAAATGCTATAAGGATACTTTAGTTGGACTCTTTCCAGATCAGCGTGTCAAGTATGAAGTAACAGATTTTGGCACAAATAGATACATTGTGAGATGTCCTTCCCCTAACTTTAAACCTTTACAATGATGTGTACCTAACCTTGTCTGTACATACACTAGATTTTGTAACACAATAATGCTAAAAATAGAAGACTTACTTTAATACCTTAGAAAGATTAGAAGAAATTATGTTAAAACAATAAGGGAGAGAAAATTAGTAAGAGGGCAGCAGTTTTATAACGTACAAAGAGCAAACATATAAGAGAAATGAAGTACAATGTGGAAAAAAGTCACTCACTTGAAATATTTAAAAGAACACTATGTTGGTGACAAACCAGCTCAGTTAGCCACATTATATATAAGAATAATCTAAGACCTTTAATGTTAAAAAACAACAACAACACACTAAGCCTTATATCCCATACTCTGGGATCAACTGTATGAAAAACCAAATAAGAAAATCAAGTTAGATTGTAGTTTGAATGTTAACAACACACTAGACCTTTAATGTTAATAACACAGTAAAAAGCAACCTAAGATCTAAGGGTATCTTACACAGTTTCCAACAGAGGTCCCAAAAGATGTTCCCACAAAATACGAGCCAAATCCTACTTAGACCTACCTCTTCACTTTCAAAAAGCGGTGATAGAAGCTCCAATGCATCGCAGACATCAATCATCTCCCACTTACCCATAAGTTCTATTGCCTGCTTTGCTTCCTGCACACATGGACCAAAATCTTCAAATATGAACATTTTATGTTTAATTAGAATAGTTTCTATTTATTTTGTTCAGTAACGATACCAAAAGAAAAACAGTAAGCGGAGCAAGGCAGCTAACCCAGAAAAGGTTAGCAGTTCAGACCTGTAAATCTGAGCTTAATGCACATTAATGCCTACCAATTACAGAAACAGATCCTTTTACAAATCATCATATCACATAGAAAAGTCACTTTCTTCTGCAGCCCTTCCTGACATCTTTCTATAATTTCAAAAAATTCGATGGTTTATCGGATCAAAAAACAGAATTCATAAAATACAGACAAATTCAAGGGAGACTCGGTGACACACCATATATGCTCTCTAGTATTAGATAACAGGTGATAACATGGATCAAAAAACAGATTTCATAAAATATGGACATACTCAAGGGATACTATGTGAAACAGCATATATGCTCTAGTATTAGATAAAAGGTGATAACATATAGAATAAGAAGATGCTAGCATGATGAATTAGAAGAAATTGATGAGGAACAAGAGCTACAATGAAGGACTAATCAAGGAGTAGTTTTCCCCTAGACATTGGAATTCACAAGAAAAACCAAGAACAAAAGGGAAATGCTAACCTGAACATCACTCCATTCAACACATCGAAGAAATTTTGTGAGGGCCCTCTTCTCAGACATTAATGAGAAGCGAAATTTCCAAAGGAGCTGCCTCTCATCTCCACTCAAAGCCCTTGTAGGTGGATATTTCAAAATTCTTTGTATTGACCTTACAATTAAAGATATATTATATACCTTTTTCTCAAGAAAAAATGATCAATGAACACAATTATATCAGACACTTAGAAGAATACATATTCTAGGAATAATAAAATAACCTATGAGAGTCTCCAAGAGTCGTTGGTCTCATATTGCTCAACCAAATTTGAGTCAAAACTTGCTACATAACTATAAACTTCCATGCACAATCAGATGAATCATTGTATCATTCTGTCTCAACTATAATATGCATGTTAGAAGGAAACATCCAGGCTGACAGACAAATTTGCAGGGTAGGAGAAGCTTCAAGTTGTTTTCAAACTTACTTTCGTTCATTAGAGCTTGGCTTAAGGTCCCTGTCAATGATACCACGAGTTAAACTCCTTGCAAGCTTCAATTGCTTGTGCTCGGAGGGGTTTATCTTTCCCACTTCAGGGTCCCACACAATGACCAGTTCATTTGATGAAGCTATTGCAGATGGTAATAAGAAATTGGCCCCTGCTTCCTGCACAACAGAAGAAAATAAGGTAAGATTATTGTGGTTGGCAAACAGAAATTTGCATCAAAAAGTTAATGTAGCTTCCTTCAAAGTATGCATTCAAATGTAATTGTAGAAATGGCTAGAGATGGCATGAATATGTTAGCCTTACGTAATAAGTCCCAGACAAATAGAGTATAGGTAAGAAGAAAAGTACAATTTTGTTACCAAATGTCAGATTTTAGCTTTTCAACTAATATTAAACATTCAATGGTTAATTGTCATAATTAAATTTGACCAGCATATGATTTGTATGCGAAAAAAAAGGGTAAATTACAAAAAAAAAAAAAAAAAGCACCATGTGGTTGGACGTAAATAAACCCATCATCTTTACAAAACTTTGATTTCTTCCATTAATTATAAAATCAAGAGTGTAAAAGGAAAAATGACATATACGACACTGTTAGAGAGAGAAGGGCTAAAAATTCAAGGAAAAATAAAAGGAGATAAAGAAAAAAAGCAAAAGAAGGGAAAAAGATAATGGTTTAGCTTCAAATTTAACAAAAAAAAAAAAAAAAACCTCTTATCACTTCTTTAACCACATGGGGCATATTTATTCCACCCTTAACCACAGAGTGGGATTTTGTAATTTACCCTAAAAGAAAAAAGAGAAAAAAATTCATACTCAGGTTATTATTATTGAGAAAATAATCGCAGCATTTGTAACGATTCAACAAAAACCACTGGCCAGTAAATTATATGATAATAGTGGATCTGGATCATACCTGAAAAACAACTCGATGCTCCAAACTACAGAAGTCAACAATCAAGTACAAATGAGAGCTTCCATTTTTCAAGACTTCCCTCTCCTTAATTCTTTCCATAGCCTTGAATGTGAGACGGTCTAGCCAATCAACAGGTTGAATCTGTCCCCTTTCATACTTATTTGTAAGCTTTTCCAAACGCTCCAACTCTCCACGCTCATGCCTGGGGACCTATCGTGGAATGCATTACCATATACATTAAAAAAAAGTAACTATCTAAAGAAATGCCAAACCAGAAACATTATGCACCAAGAACCAGAACCTTTCCAGGGGTAGTTGTAGGAAATGATCCATCTGCTTGTTTTCCTAACCAGAGCCTAAGTTTCTGTTTCCCTGTTTTAAGTTGCATTTTGCTGTTGAAAAGAAGAATAGTAGCCCCACCAATTAACCTGTCATCTTTCCCACATGACACATCCCAAACCTGAGCATTCCAGGAGATTGACAATAAGGTCAAAGCAGGGAAGTTGAAATATTCTTTTTAATGAAGAAGAAGAAGAAGAAGAAAAAGTTACTAACAAAAGCCTAATAACATTAATTTTCAGCGATTTGAATGTCAAAGGAAAAAATCTCCATGCAAGCAAGAATGCAAACTCTAAAGCTTAAATCTAGAGCACTACTAAAACAAACGAAATTAGCTAATCTCCATCTATTATCTGTACGAAATATACCAAAGAAAATCTAACACCTATAGTAACACATGTCCATGTAACACTTCAGGGCCATTCAAACCCAATCTCAAGAATAGATACCTCATCTTTAGAAGCTAACTTTTGAGGGGTTGTCTCCAGACCAAGATATACTGGTAATCAATAATTTTAAAAACTTTAATAAAACATGTGCAGTGCCCACCAAATGGAGTTATTTACACACAAATGACTAACATCAATAACTTGCATACTAGGAACAATACCAGCAAAGACATTCAAACTATAAGAGACTAATTGATGATTACTAGCATTCTGAAAAAGCCTTTTCCATTTCAGAATATGCAGGAATTCCTACAGGAAGATAATGCAACAGACGCAGCTAATGTTTTGCCCTGCATGCCTAGAAAGAATCAAATAAATGGGACATTGAAATGGTAGATGTCACAAAATGCATGGAACAAAGTTCTCCAACGTATATTTTTAACACTCATTAACTGACACACAATCCACATTGCCAACCCACACAAACAGAGAATACAACTTGAAAGCACCAATACAATAAGAAAGCAAAGGAACTTCAAATTTTCTACTCACTGTCAAAGCAAGTTGTGAGTGTGCAGTTAAATCTCGATATTTAGTACTCAATGTGATTAGTTCATTCCAGCAATACAATGGTCCTGCAGACTCCAACCTGATATAAGAACAAGATATCAATACCCTAGCACTGATAAACTATTTGAGAGAGGAAACATACTAAAAAACTTCAAACACGAGTAAAGAAATCGAGTAGTTAGTTGATTAATGGAAATTTTCTGTTTTCCATAAAAAAAAAAAACCTTGTTTTTGTTGGAAGGCCAAATGGAGCACCATCTATGTACAATTGACACTCTACATAGAGCTCTGCTCTCCTCTCCTCTTCAGTGGAATCAATTCCTGTAAAGAAATGGAAACCGAGGGCAGACAATTATACCGATATTTGAAAAAAAAAATTAATAATTTCAGATTTTCAAATTGAAAATGAAAGAAAATTTGAATTTCACTACGCTGTATCATAAAACTTTTAATCATGCGCTAAATTTTTTGTACTAATTGTAATACTGAAATCATCATCAAAATTGCTAGTATGATTCGGTGGCGTACAAATTCACAAATTAAAATAAAGTGACTAAAATTCGGAATAGTAAAGTGAATTTGGACTGAAACCTGAATTGGGAGATCTGGTGGAGGGCAAAGTCCCTTCCAATCTCTCGACACGAAAGGTAACGGGAAGATTGATGTCGCAAGACAAGAAGAATCGAAACTCGTTGCCACTCATTCTCTCTTTTTTTGGGTTCTGATTAGCTCTGAATTTTCATAATTAATAATAATGGATTTTTAAATTCAGAAGGTTTGTCCTGCCAGCCAAAAGATGGAGATGGAGTTCGCGTAGAAGGCAAGAGAACTGAAACCGAATTTGGCTTTCTATAAAAAAGTAAGGGTAAAATTAACAAATAATCACCTTCGCTTGGTGTCGCTTTAAAATGGTGATTTAAATATTAAATTTTTTAATTTAGCCACTTCAGATTGAGTAGATTTTTTTATGTTATTGAGTTGCAACTATCTAGCATTGTAGTAATGTGGTATTGCCATATCAATTATCAAATGCCACATAACATTATCAATAAATCATATACTATTAATATGATATTGTTAAATTTAAAAAATAGAAAATAAATTTTGATCATTTAATTTTTTAAGAATTTTTAACTTTAAAATTTTAAATTTTTAACACTAATATATAAATCCTCAAATTTTATAAAAGAAATAGAAATAAGTATTTGATATTTTTATTGCATGTAATTAAATTATAAATTTTATTTTATTATAATTATATCATTTAAGTTTAAAAAATGAATAAATATTATTTAATTATTAAAATTACTAAAATAACATTACTTCAAACCTTTGTGATTCAATCCATCTAGATAAATTCAAATATTCCATATTTCATAATATCAAATTTTTAATTATAATAAAAGTTCATAATTTTAATTTCATACAATAAAATATTAAAAGAAATATAGATAACAAAACAAATTTCATATTTCATAATGCTAAGGTTCTAATTCCAATAAATTTATGTTATCTATATTTTTTTAATATTTTATTATATGAAATTAAAATTAAAATTAAATCTTAACATTATGAAATATGAAATACTTAATTGAATTTATTTAAATTGAATGAAAAATATTTGAAGTAATATTATTTTAGTAATTTATGCAAGTAAATAATATTCATTCATTTTTCATATTTAAATAATATAATTACAATAAAAGGAAAAAATTATTATTTAATTCTATGTAATAAAAATATTAAGGCTAAAGGGTTAAAAAAATTCATGAATTATAATTAAAAAATCGTTCAAGATCTTCTTTTTTTTTTTATTACAATCAATGTAGACACCCACTTTCTAAATTTGTTTTTTCGGTGTGCTTTGGATAAAGATTATAGAATGAAAAACAATAATAAGTAAAAATAGAATTTTAGTTCTAGTGAAACTTTATCGGAAGTTGAATTTTGAAACTGGATAAAGGGATCCTGTTTTCAAATCAAGGAAAACAAATTAGGAGATAGAGAGATTTTGATTTTCAAACCTTCGTTCAATCTTAAATTAACCCTATATAAGAGCCAGCAATCACAAGAACAGGGACACACAGAGAAAGGGGAGAAAATAAGAGGCAACCAGAATAAAAAAAAAATTCAAAGAAGCTATAATTTGTAGTAAGAGATTTCTGGAAAATTCATTGTTTAGATTAGAGGATTAGTTTTTTTTTAGGATTTTTTTGCATTTTTTGGGAATTTTCTAGAAATTCAAGAATTAGGTTGAATTTTTGGAAGAAAATTCAAATTTTCTTGCAACTTTTCGACAAAAAATCCAGTTTTCAGCGATAAAACCCAGAAATCGATGATTTTTTTTTGGTGTCATTCGACAACAAACGGCGATCAAAAATTGCTTAGAGAAGGAAACAAAAGAAAAGAGAGAGAGAGTGTGAGGGAGACATCTGAAGAAAAAAAGAGAATTTTTAGCTTTTATACCAATGCAAAACGACACCATTTTAAGGAGTTAAAAAGTGAGTAAGATCCGTATGTCGCCTGAAATCTGACCCGACCCACAGTGCATTGACCCGCCAACCCATTTTCATTCTCCTTATTGAGAGTCGTTATACCAAGTCGTCTCAGCCAAGTTTGTCTCTGGAGCCGCATTCTGTTCGAGCCCAGCCGAGCTGCACCAAGGTTTTTTTTTCTTTATTTCTCTACTTATTTATTATTTATTTATTTATTATGATTTTTTTGCTTATATATTTATTGATTAAATTGAAATCATTTATTTATTTAATTAAACATTCTTTAATTTTCAATGATTTTTTGAAAATAAAATTTAAAAAAATGTATTTTTGAAGAAAAGTTAAAAGTATCAATTTTTCTTGAAAATAAAAAATTTTCAAAAAATATTTTTGAGGAAAAGTTGAAGGTACCAATTTTCTTTGAAAATAAAGATTTCAAAAAGCATTTTTTAGGAAAAATTAAAAGTATCAATTTTTCTTGGAAATAAAAATTTCAAAAAGCATGTTTGAGAAAAAGTTGAAAGTATCAATTTTTCTTGAAAATAAAAAATTTCAAAAAATATTTTTGTGAAAAAGTTGAAAGTATTAATTTTTCTTGAAAATAAAAAAATTTCAAAAAGCATTTTTGAGGAAAAATTGAAAATATTAATTTTCCTGAAAAAAATATATTTTTGAAGAAAAGTTGAATATATCAATTTTCCTTGCAAATAAAGATTTCAAAAAGTATTTTTAAGGAAAAGTTGAAGGTATCAATTTTTCTTAGAAATAAAAATTTTTTAAAAAGCATTTTGAGAAAAAATTGAAAGTATTAATTTTTCTTAAAATTAAAAATTTCAAAAAAATATTTTTGAGGAAAAGTTTAAAGTATCAATTTTTTCTTAAAAATAAAATTTCAATGAAAAAGTATTTTTGAGAAAAAGTTGAAAAGTATCAATTTTTCTTGCATAAAGACATGAATTTTTTTTAAAGTAAAAAAATAATAAAAGAGATCCCTATGAAAGGTTAAGTATTATTCCTTTTTCTTTTCTTGGAAATATTTTAATGTTAAATAATCTGACAACGAAGCCTCTGCAAAAAAAAAATAGTAGTTTTCTTATATACTCTTGAGGTAAGAGAATTTTCTTAATTTTTTGTCAAAAGTATTAGAGTCAATTAAAAATAACTTTTAATTATTAATTACTTTGTAAAATTTTTAAGGTTTAATGGATAACACGAAATCGAGTTGGTACCATCTTTCGATGGGCATTATAGGAGTGCTATAACCTTCTTCACACATAACCGTACTCACAGACCTAGTTCTTATTTCACAGACATTGAATTTACCTTTTAAAGATACCTATGTCAAACTTAAGATTTCTCTTTAAAAAGTGATAGATTCAGTCAAGTGGCCAATCGTACTTAAATAAAAAAGATTAATGACACTCCTCAAGTCAATGTCTAGCGATAGGTCCACGGACCTAGATGTTATGACAGTTTAGTGACTCCGCTGGGAACAAGTCGAGAGTCAGGCTAGTAAATAAATTTATGTTATCCAAAAGCCCAATAAAATTGAATTGTTTGTAAAGATTTTTCATTCATTTGTTCTATTTATTTATTTTTCTTCTAATGTCATTTATATGCATGTGCATAACATGAGTTTTATACCCGAGCTTCGTCCCTCTAGGAGGGAGTAAAAGTATCTATGCTTTCATGAGGTTTTAATACCTCCATAGTGGCTAACGAAATACTCTCACTCAAATTAAACTTTTTTTCACTTGTAGCCTATAATGGACAAGAATTGAGGTACCTTACTAGTCTGTGATGGATAATGATATAAGGAGCAATTTGAAAACCTTTAGATTTTCAACCTTTAAACCACATATAATGAACCTTATAAATGCCTAACCTATAGATAGAGCCATCTCCTTCCTTCTAGAATTAACCAAAAGCTTATGATTCATTCTTTTATTATGTATGATGTTCTAATTTATTTATTTATATATTTTTTTCTTTATCATGTGTACTAACCATCTCTCTTATTCAATTTTACATGATTCATACTCATATTCATGAAGTTGTATAAAGAATATTTGCTTGAAAAGACAGTCTTCAACAAAGAGTTTTTCATGGATTCCACAGAACGACTGTCTGCTCTTCATCTGTATTAGTTCATTGCGAGTCACCAAATGAGGTAAAGGTTCAATTAGAAAAAATCAACAAAAAAAGGGGGATTGTCCACCAATAAGCTATGCTTCTACCTTGTCTCAAGAAACATCCATCTTTCTTAAACAAAATAATTTAAAAGATTTGGATGATATATGAAAGAAGATGGGTCCATCAAGACAAAAGGAGTTTTGCTAAAGATATGGACATGTAGCATACCTCATTGCAATGAATGTTGAGAATCAACTAATTAGAGGTGCAGTGCAATTTTGAGATCCTTCGTATAAGTGTTTCATCTTCAATAAAGTTGATATAACACCAATCATTGAAGAATATCCGAATTTGTTAGGTCTACACCTCATGGCTCCTAACAAGATATATGTCAAAAAACATAAATCAGAATTTCGTAAAAATCAAGCCCATCTTATGAGGATAAACAAAGAGATTATGGATTCTCATACAAAGAAGAAATAAGAACAGGTTTGTTTACCTTGAAAGTTCTTTCATAATTTTCTAATACAACATGCAGACGAAGAATAAGGGTTAGACGTGTTTGCCTTAGCCATATACGAAATGGTGATTTATTCAAAGGCTTTAGGATATATTGAAATAGCAGTGGTTGATTTCTTCGAAAGTGTGATCAAAGGCTGCAACCCTTCAATAATGATATTGGCAGAGACTATCAGATCATTGAGTTATTGTCACCATAATGAATGGTGTTTTACAAGTTGTATACAACTATTATATTTATGGATGAAAAGCCATTTTAAGTGTAAAAGAAATGCATTCTCGAAACTATATTTTCACAAAGAATTCTATGAAAGCGAGTGGCCATAACAAAAGTATGAAAAAGAGTGGGTAGCTTTCTTACAAAAGCTGACTAGCACTAAGGTAAAATGGTTGGTCCCATGGATGAATAGGGAACTCATGCTATATCAGTGTGGAAACAACACCATGGTTTCACTTTTAGGTTTATAGAGAGCAACAAGTTATGCATCACTATTGGTGAGAAGATAATTTGAGGTAGAATAATTCATTCCCATGACACATAAACTTCATCAGTTAGATTTTTCTTACAATGAGCTAAAAGCATTTCAGAGGAGGAACGATGTGATTAAAGCATGGAAAAACCCCCCACAGGGTGAGTCCTGGACCTTTCACTAAAAATGTCACTCATGGGTACTTGGTCTAGAGAGCAAGACAAGAAAAAGAAGTGGTATTCACTCCTGAAGGTTTTCAACAACCAATAGGAGAAAAGCTTGAAGAAATACCATCAAAATTGGAGCTTGTGAAAAAAAAGTTTGAGATAAAAAAAGATAATCTAAAGCAAGAATCCAAAAGCTTCAAGAGAAGAATGATCAATGAAAAGATAGAGCTAAAAAAATGAAGTCAAAATTTATAAGATTGCTAAAAAATGTGATACAGCTGTTAAAGACCTAGCGAAGCTACACAAAGAAACATAAGAGGTTATGTGTAAAGGTAAAAGTCAATGAGATAACAATCGCTGAGCTAACTGATGAGAATGAGTGATTGAAGCAAGAATATGCTAAATTGGAGGAAGAAAATACCGAAATACAAACAAAAAATAATATGCTGAACAGTTACATAAGCATGTTGTGACAAAGGTTGAATAAATAAGAAAAATATATCATTGCATTGGCCAGAGAGCATAGAGAATTATCATACCAAGTATGGTGTGGTAAAAAGAAAAACTTGAAAAGACAGAGCTATATTGAGCACTTAACAACCCAAATTTACAAAGGGATGTGTAAGACAAAAAAAAAGTCAAAAAAGAAAAAGCACTAAAACAAGTGGTGGCCATAATAGGGAAACATAGACAGTGCTTGATGAATTTCATTGAAGAAGCAAGAGACCAGTATGAGCAAATCAAACGATTCTATTATTATAACTCTATTATGATAAATTTTATGTAAACAGAATTCTTTGAATAAATGAAATCTTTTAGTTGAACACTGTCTTAAGGTAAATGTTTTTGCATACATGCATTTACATTCATTGCATTTAACAAAATAACAACTTTAGGTTTTTATAAGATAGTCATATAAACTTGCTAATTCTAAGATATGGTATTAAAGGTTTAAGGATAGCTTGACCGTCGATAAATTTAAGCCAACCTGTACGTCACCCATATAATACTCGATCGTGAGCAAGATAAATGAAACAGGAACAAAATACCCGTATAAATAAGATCGAGAAGACTTAAGAATAGATAAAAGAAGAGTTGACCAAGATGATGAAAACGTTGAAAAAACTGGATAAAGGTAAAATAGTAGAAGAAACCCCTACTCCAAATGAAAGATAAGATATTGTGGATCCTTTATACCCTCTTAGGTTTGGTCTAAACTAAGGTCAATCTTTTCAGGAAACACAGGCCCTACACATGCCATTTTCTAAGGCATATGCTTACACCTATCTTAAAGTGCCATATCGTAGTTATACTAACCCTACCTTTAAGGTAAAGATAATGGACCCAATTAAAGTCTCCTATTTTGATGACCTTCAAGAGAAGAAGAGGTTGAAAGTAAAAACCTCTAAGGTAATAGAAAAGCTAAGCTCCGAATAAAAAATGAATATTTTGGAAAAGAGAGTTTGGGCCATTGAGGGTATAGATTATTTCGACTCTATGGACGTAGCCCAACTATGTTTAGTCCCAGATGTGGTCATCCCACTAAAGTTTAAAGTCCTCGAATTTAAAAAATATGATGGGACTAAATGCCCGGTAACCCATGTTACCATATATTGCTGTAAAATGGCCGCTGATGCTCATGATGAGAAACTATTGATATATATTTTTCAAGATAACCTTGCAGGCTCCGTGGTGAGATGGTACGTGCAGTTGGATCGAGCCCATATCCGATCTTAGAATGACTTGGCAAAAGCATTTGTAACCTAATATAAACACATAATGGACTTAGCACTTGACCGTCTCTCCCTACAAAGTATGGAGAATAAAACCACATAAAATTTTAAATAATACGCTAAAAAATAGAAAGATGTTGCTTCTCAAGTCCAACCATTTTTCACAGAGAAAGAGGTAACGGTGCTTTTTGTCAATTCTTTTAAGTCTCCTTATTACGAAAGATTAATAGGAAATGCTATACAAAAATTAGCTGACATGGTTATATTAGGCGAGACGATTGAAAACACCATTAAGAACAACAAATTAGATGAATGAGAGACAACCAGTGCAAAAAAAAAAAGTGGCCCACCCAAGAAAAAAAAAGAAAAAACTCATGCTATAAGTTATGAGGGCCAATAGTTTAAAATTTTTGTTCCTTTTTATAACCAGCCCATGTATCCAATTCAAGTAGCCTCTACCTACTACCTATATCAACCATCATACCAGAAAGTTTACTAACCAACTCTTCAACCACAACCACCCGCTCGCATATACAATTCATCCATCATACCTCAAGCAAAATTTACCCCTAAACAGAATACCTAGCCAAGTAATTCAAGAAAGCCATGAAATAATAAAAAAAAGGTCACATTTGACTCGATTCCCATGCCTTATGTATGTTTACTCCCATAATTCATGGAGAAAAATTTAATAGCCTGTATCTTTATAGATCCCTTAAAATCACTTTTTCTTAAATTGTATGATCTAAATACTTATTGTGATTATCACTGTGGGGTTACAGGCCATTCTATGGAGAACTGTATCTATTTGAAACACAAGCTACAAAATTTGATAAAAAAGAGCTTGATAAGATTTGAAAAAGAAGTGGCACCTAATGTCAATGGTAATCTTTTGCCTACCTATAGTAAAGCAATAATTAATGTCATACATAAGGATCAAGCCAGCCAAATCAAAAGGAGAATAGATGAGATCAAGATCCCTTTAGCTAAGGTATTTGATGCTTTGTTTAAGGTAGAGATGTTGTACCCAGTAGACCTAAATACCTACCATGGAGTGTATAATCCAATCCAAAGGTGTAAATACCATAAGGGAGCCATAAGGCATTCGATCAAAAATTATGATCAGTTTCATCAAATTTTACAACAATTGATGGACTTGTTCCAAGTTGAGTACCAGAAACCCATTTTTAAAAAGAAGGCTTATGAGTTCCTAAGGTTGTTCAAACATAACGAGTACAATGTGATGAAACAGTTGAATAAAATACCAGTTAGGTCTCACTTCTATCATTATTATTGAATTTAGAGCCTCACCATAATGCTTTATTAAAGGTTTTGACTCAAGCATACGTATCCCATAATGTATATGTGAAATATGTAGATAACCTGATAAAAAATTTAGTAGCCTCAAACTATATTACTTTTAATGATGATGAGATTTTTTCAGAGGGGAAAATAAGTACTAAGACTCTTTATATTACGATCAGATGTAAGAGCCACACAATGATGAAGGTTCTTATTGACAATGGCTTCACAATTAATGTGATGCCTATGTCTACCCTACTAGGTTACCCATTGACATGTCTTACATAAGAACTAGCCACATGGTCATTAGAGTTTTTGATAGAGCTAGGTGAGAGGTGGTATGTGATCTTTTAAGCTTGTTAATGTAACTTATGTCAACAAAAGATCTATGCTGTATACACCATAATTATCAACCACTACCAAGATGGTTGTTAAGTAGACGATTGAAAAAGAGTGGCACTTTGGAAGAGGACTAAAAGGAATTTAAAAACTATTAGTTGTGATCAACAACTAAGAGGGATTTGGCTTAGGGTATAAGCTTACGAAAGTAGATAAGGAGAATGTGATAGAAAACATGAGAGAAAAAAAGATGGCCAAGTTTAAAAGATAAGAGCTAAAGTAAAAAAAAAATGATTATTCTCTATCTTTATGACATTTTTTTATTAGAGGGATGTATTTATCTTAGAGGTGATAACCGGGATATAAGGCTAGAAGAATCTTTTTCTAAACTTACCATTCAAATGGTAGAAGATGAGGCATTTGATAGTTAAGATAAAGAGCTGTTGATGTATCTGACATCGTAAAGTTCAGTGTTGAAGAATTGAGAGATCATAAAGCTACATATTATTCTTAAATCTTTCCAAAAGTAATGTAGCGAATAAAATCCCTATGCTTCTACCCAAAAGTACTAGGATATTTTTATGTATGGGCTATTCATTCATTTCAATAAAAGGATCAATGTCATGCATTCTCATTTCTTCTTGTCATTATTTAATTTCATTCTATACATCTTGCCAACATTTCTTTTTTTTCACTTACTCTTAGGTACCCAAATAATAAATATGAAGATAATCATGACAGTAACCAAGGATTTGACTTCAAAAATTTAATCTATACTGATGAATTTGATCATGAAGAGAACTTAGATAATGATACTTTACCCCTTAACCTAGTAAAATTGGTTGAACAAGAAAAGAAACCAATTGAACCTTATCGAAAGAATACAAAATTAATAAATCTAAGAGACGAGAATAATAAAAAAGAAGTTAAAATGGGCACATCATTACTCCCTAATGATAGGCAGAGGTTAAAAGAGTTACTTTGTGAATATGTAGACATATTTGTATGGTCTTACCAAGACATGCCTGGACTTAGTACTGAAATAGTATAGCATAAGCTACATTTAAAGCCAAAGTGTAAGTCGATGCAATAGAAATTAAGATGAATAAAGCCTAAAATGTTATTAAATATCAAAGAAAAAATGAAAAAATGGTTTGATAGAGTTTCTTAAAGGTGGCTAAGTATCCAAAATGGGTAGCAAACATAATTTCAGTACCAAAAAAAGATGAAAGTTTGGATGTGTGTTGATTATTGGGATTTGAACAGAACAAGCCCAAAAGATAACTTTCTCCTGTCTTATATTGACACTTTAGTGGACTATACGGTCAAACACTCCATATTTTCTTTTATGAATGGATTTTCGAGGTATAATCAAATTAGGATGGCTAAGGATGACATAGAGAAAACTATATTTTTCACTATGTGAGAAACTTTTTGTTACAAAGTAATGCTTTTCGGGTTGAAAAATGCTAGGCTACTTATCAAAGAGCTATAGTAACTCTCTTCCACGACATAATGCGTAAAGAAATAGAAGTATGCATGGATAACATGATTGCAAAGTCTAAAGAAAGAGAAGATCATGTTGTCAACCTCAAAAAATTATTCAAGGGGTTGAAAAAATTTCAGCTAAAATTGAACCTATCAAAATGCACATTCGAGGTTAAGTCAAAGAAGCTATTGGTTTTTATAATTAATGAAAAAGGAATAGAAGTAGATCCTGATAAGATCTTAGCCATCCAAGACTTGTCACCTCCATGCACATCAAAAGAGGTATGAGGTTTTTTAAAGAGATTGAATTATATATCTCGATTCATTTCTCAGCTCACTCTTAAATGTGATCATATTTTCAAACTCTTTTTAAACATAGCTCTGGCAAATAAGATGATGAATGTCAGAAAAGCTTTCAATAAGGTTAAAGAGTATTTGTCAAATCCACCTGTACTGGTACCACCTATTCTAAAAAAATAATTGATTCTATATTTAACTGTGAATGAAAGCTTGATGGGATGCCTATTGGGGCAATAAGATGAAACAAGCAAGAAATAGCGAGCCATCAACTATTTAAGTAAGAAATTCACTGACTATGAGTCAAAGTATTCTTCATTAAAAAAAATGTGTTGTGCCTTAGCTTAGATGACTCATCGACTTAGGCAATATATGCTATACTATACCACATGGCTCATAGCAAAATTAGATCCTCTCAAATACATTTTCAAAAAATCTTCTTTATCTGAAAGAATCACTCGATGACAGATAATGCTTTCTGAATACAACATCATCTACGTAACTCAGAAAACAATCAAAAAAAATGTCATAGCTTAATTTCTAACAGAACGAGCTACTGATGATTATGAGCCAATAAAGCTTGATTTTTCAGATGAAGACTTGATGGTCATTTCCCAAGTTAATAAGGAAGAGCGTATTGAGTAATCTTGAAAAATGTATTTTGATGGAGCTGTAAATGTTTTAGGACATAAAATTAGGCAGTTTTGATATCTCTAGAAGGAAATTATATCCTTATCACAGTAAGATTAAATTTTTAATTGCACTAATAATGTAGCTGAATACGAAACAGGTGTTATGAGCTTAGAAGCTGTAATTGAAAGAAAAATCAAAGTACTAGAAGCCTATGAAGACTCAGCCTTGGTTATTTACCAGTTAAGAGAAGAATGGAAAATAAGAGATACAAAGCTAATAAAATATCACAAGTATGTCATTGACTTGGTTAAATAGTTTGAGAAGATTCAATTTAAACACCTACCTAGAGAAGATAATCAAATTGTTGATGCCCCAGCCACATTAACAACTATGATCAAAGTGAAAATAGATTTTGAAATTCAACCCATAAAGCTTGATGTGAAAGAATTTCCAGCGCATTGTTCAAATGTCGAAGAAGAGGTTAATGGGAAGCATTGGTATCATGACATTTTGTGATATTTGAAGAATAAAAAATACCCAAAGTATGCAACTAAAAAATGAAAAAAATATCATTAGGAGATTGGCTATGGGTTTCTTTCTTGACGAAAATATTTTCTATAAAAGGAATCAAGATCTAGTTTTCTTGATATGTGTGAATGCAATAAAAGCATGAAAAATCATGAAAAAATTCATGATAGGAATTGTGGAGCTCATGTAATGGCCACGTGATGGCAAGACAAATTATGAGGGCAGGGTATTATTGGTCAACCATGAAAAGTGACTGCATAGATTATGCTAGAAAATGTCATAAGTCCTAAATCTATGTAGATAAAATACATGCCCCTTCAAATGCTCTACATGTTATAGCACCCACATGGGTAATTTTTATGTGGGACATAAATGTTATTGAACCCATCACGTCGAAGGCTTCAAATGGATATAGGTTCATTTTTGTAATGATTGACTATTTTACTAAATGGGTTGAAGCTGCATCGTATGTTAGTGTGACACGATTAGTGGTATGTAAGTTCATTAAGAAAGAAGTAATATGCAAATATGAGCTTCCAAAAAAAATTATCTCAGATAATTCCAAAAATCTTAATAGTAAAATGATGAAAGAGATATGTGCCCAATTTCAGATCAAGCATCATAACTCAATTCCTTACCATCTAAAAATGAATGGGGTAGTAGAAGCAGCAAATAAGAATATTAAAAAGATTCTTAAGAAAATGATCTAGACTTATAAAGATTGGCATGAAAAGTTACCTTTTGTTTTACACACTTATTGGACATCAATATGTACTTCTATTGGGCAATCCCATTTTTTTGGTCTATGAGATTGAAGCCGTGTTACCAGTGAAAGTAAAAATTTCCTCTTTGAGAGCCCTAATGGAAGTCAATTTGGAAGAAGTCGAATAGATTTGAGAGCATTATGAATAACTGAATTTTGTTGAAAAGAAAATATTGACATCACTATGTCATGGTCAGTTATACCAAAAGAGAATGATGCAGGCGTATGACAAGAAAATTTGACCCAATGTTTTTATGAATAATAGTTGATTCTGAAAAGGATTCTCCTAAGTTAACATGACAATAAAGAAAATAAACTCCAAATTGAAAAGGTCCATATATTGTCAAGAAAGTGTTCTCGAAAGGAGTTTTAATCCTGACAGAAATGGATGAAGAAGACTTGCCTAATTCAATAAATTCATATGTTGTGAAGAAGTACTTTTCTTAACAAAAAAAAAAGAGCTCAAATTAAAAACCCATAAAGGGCTGTTTAAGTTTAAAAAAAAAAAAAAAGATCAAATTAAAAACCCATAAAGGGCAGTTTGAGTTCAAAAAAAAAAACACAAATTGAAAACCCATAAAAGACAGTTTGAGTTCAAAAAAAAAAAAGCTCAAATTGAAAACCCGTAAGGGGCGATTTGAGTTCCAAAAATAGGGGGCTAAAATTAAAAACCCACAAAGAGTAGTTTGAGTTAAGAAAAGATATCTAAGTTGAAAGCCCAAAAAGGTAGCATAGAGGTTCAAGACATTACTTTTATAATGCAAGGGGCAAGTGTGATTTGATGAACTCGAAAGGATTAAGGACTTTAATTGGATGGGTTTTAATAAGAGCTCCAAGTTACTTTGATCATGATCATCTGATAGCCCACTTTAGCGTATCTTTGTAACTTAGTCCCATTCAATCAATAAATCCATTTTTTCCTGATGTCAACACTAACCTTTTTTATTTTTTTATTTTTTTTTATTTGCCCTTTACCTGGGACAGAAGAAATGTGCATTTGCTTTACATCTGTTGTTATATTGAAATGATAATGGATGAACAAATAATGATATGAAAATTTTTTTCATTACTATAGAAAGCTAAGAGTGGCATGGGTAACCAAAATGAAGGCAATGGAAACTTAATGAAATGGTGATCTCGGTTTGGTTGAAACTAAAAAACAATGATAGTTTGATTCTTGAATCAAATATGTTAAGAAGTTAAAAGATCCATAACTGGTAGGTAAATGGAAACAGAAAAAACTTGAAAATCTTTTTACCATAATTAGATAAGCCCGACATCTCATAACATTTCATATAGGCATTTTACGAAAATTGGCATTTTCATAGCACTTTGCTTTTACAGAAAGGTTTTCAACATCATAAATGATTAGAGTTATCAAGAATGAAGCAACAGTTATTTTAAACTTTTGATACAACCTATACTAAAATATGTTGGCTTAGTCCAGATTATTCTTTTCAGACTTCGATTCTATTCAGGTCATTTTATTTTTGGATTTTGACTTATGTCAAATTTTTTTTGACTCAGTCTAAGTTATTCATTTCAAACTTCGATTCAATCCAGGTTATTCAGTTTTCAGATTTTGGCTTATGCCAAATCTTTTTTTAGCTCAATCCAATTTATTCATTTCAAACCTCAATTCAGTTCAGGTCATTCTATTTTTGAATTTTGGTCTATGTCAGATCCTTCTTTGGTTTAGTCCAACTTATTCATTTCAAACTTTGGTTCAGTCTAGGTCATTTTGTTTTTAAATTTTGACTTATGTCAAATCCTTCTTTGGCTCAGTCTAAGTTATTCATTTTAGACTTCGGTTTAGTCCAGGTTATTTTATTTTCAAATTTTGACTTAAGTTAAATCTTTCTTTGGTTCAGTCCAAGTTATTCATTTCAAACTTTGGTTTAATCCAAGCCATTCTATTTTCGGATTTTGGCTTATGCCAAATCTTTCTTTGGTTCAGTCTAAGTTATTCATTTAAGACTTTAGTTCAGTATAGGTAATTTTGTTTTCAGATTTTGACTTATGTCAAATCCTTCTTCAGCTCAGTCCAAGTTATTTATTTAAGACTTCCGTTCAATTCAGGTCATTTTATTTTCAGATTTTGACTTATGTCAAATCTTTCTTTGGCTCAGTCCAGGTTATTCATTTCAGACTTTGATTCAATCCATGTCGTTTTGTTTTCAAATTTTAACTTATGTCAAATCTTTCTTCAACTCAGTCTAAGTTATTCATTTCAGATTATGATCAGTTCGAGTCATTTTATGTTGGATTTCGACTTATGTTAGATCCATTTTTTGGTCATTCCATTTTGGACTCGAGCTAAACTATGCCAAAGTGTTGTCTTTCTTAAATAAGATCATAATGGGTGTCTACGTCTTTGCATAATTTTTGTTTCAAAAAAAATATACAAATAGGGGCAACCGTAGATACCCATTTTTCAAATATATTTTCTTGGTGGGCTTTGGATAAAGATTATAGAATGAAAAATAATAATAAGTAAAAATAGAGTTCCAATTCTAATAAAACTCTATCGAAAATTAAATTTTAAAACTGGATAAAGGGATCCTATTTTAAAACCAAGGAAAACAGATTAGGGGATAGAGGGATTTTGATTTTCAAACCCTCGTTCAATCTCGAATTAACCTTATATAAAAGCCAGCAATCACAAGAATAAGGACACAGAGAGAAGGGGGAAAAATAAAAGGTAATCAGAATAAAATTTTTTTTGAAGAAGCTATAGTTTAAAGTATGAGGTTTCTGAGAAATTCATTGTTTAGATTGGAGGATTAGTTTTTTTTTTTTTAGGAAATTTTTTGCATTTTTTGGAAATTCCAGAATTAGGTTGAATTTTTCGATAACTTTTTAGTGAAAAATCTAATTTTCGACGATAAAACCCAAAAACCAATGATTTTTTCAGCATCATTCGACGACAAACAATGATCGAAAATCACCTAAAGAGGGAAATAGAAGAGAAAAGAGAGAGAGAGCAAGGGAGACATCTGAAGAAAAAGGAAGAATTCTTAGCTTTTATACCAATATGAAATGACACCGTTTTGAAAAGTTAAAAAGTGGGTAGGATCCACGTGTCGCCTGAAATCCAACCCGACCCGTAATGCATTGACCCACCAACCCATTTTCATTCTTCCCTATTGAGCTTTTAAGCCGAGCTACATACCAAGCCGCCTCAGCTGAGTTTGTCTCTAGAGCTACACTCTATTCGAGCCTAGTCGAGCCGCACCAATTTTTTTTCTCTATTTTTCTACTTATTTATTATTTATTTATTTATTATGATTTTTTTGCTTATGTATTTATTGATTAAATTGAAATCATTTATTTATTTAATTAAACATTCTTTAATTTTCAATGATTTCCTGAAAATAAAATTTTAAAAAAATGTATTTTTGAGAAAAAGTTAAAAGTATTAATTTTCCTTGAAAATAAAAAATTTTCAAAAAATATTTTTGAGGAAAAGTTGAAGGTATCAATTTTTCTTGAAAATAAAGATCTCAAAAAATATTTTTGAGAAAAAATTAAAAGTATTAATTTTCTTTGAAAATAAAAATTTTAAAAAGCATTTTTGAGGAAAAGTTGAAAGTATCAATTTTCCTTGAAAATAAAAATTTACAAAATATTTTTGAGGAAAAGTTGAAAGTATCAATTTTTCTTGCAAATAAAGATTTCAAAAAGTATTTTTGAAAAAAAGTTGAAGGTATCAATTTTTCTTTGAAATAAAAATTTCAAAAAAAGCATTTTGGGAAAAAGTTGCAAGTATCAATTTTTCTTGAAATTAAAAATTTCAAAAAAGGTATTTTTGAGGAAAAGTTGAAAGTATCAATTTTTCCTGAAAATATAAATTTCAAAAAAGGTATTTTGAGGAAAAATTGAAAGTATCAAATTTTCTTGAAAATAAAATTTCAATAAAAAAGATATTTTGAGAAAAAGTTGAAAGTATTAATTTTTTTTTAAGATAAAAATTTCACAAATGCTTTAAAAAAAGTTGAAAGTATCAATTTTCCTTGCATAAAGGCATAAATTTTTTTTAAAGTAAAAAAAATAATAAAAGAGATCCCCATAAAAGGTTAAGTATTATTCCTTTTTCTTTTCTTGAAAATCTTTTAATGTTAAATAATTTGACGATGGAGCATCTACAAGAGAAACAATAATTTTTTTATATATTCTTGAGGTGAGGAAATTTTTTTAATTTTCTACCAAAAGTATTGGAGTCAATTAAAAATAATTTTTAATGATTAATTACTTAGTAAAATTTTTAAGATTTAATGGATAACACGAAATCGAGTTGGTACCATCTTTCGATGGACGTTATAAGGGTGCTATAATTTTTCTCGCACGTAACTGCACTCTCGGATCTAGTTTTAGTTTTGCAGACATTGAATCTACTTTTTAAATATGCCGATGTTAAACTTAGGATTTCTTTTTAAATAATGGATAGATTCAATTAAGTGATCAATCGCATCTAAACAAAAAAGATTGATGGCGACTCTTCAAGTCAATATTTAACGATAGGTCCACAAACCTAGACGTTATGACAATCAATCAATAAATCTCTCCAACATCCATTTGTATTCAATTAAACATTTATTTGAATGAAAAAGTTAATACCAATAAATTTTTATCAACTAAGAGAAATTATATCTGATATCAATAAAATAGATTAAAATTTGACACATGACGTAATTAACATATGTAAAAATTAAATAAAATATTTTTTTGTTATTCTTCCCTTTTTCTCAACCTCTCTCTCTCTTTTAAGATAATTCTAAGAGTTTAACTGATTATAGTTTGAAGGTTAGTTAATTAAATTTAACCACATGATTAGATTTTGTCTATTTAAAAGTTCAATTAAATCAAAATAGAAGATTAAAGACTTAATTGATTATAATAAAATATTAAAGACTTAAATAATTATTGAATTATAATTCAGGAGCATTTTTTATTCTTTACCCAAATATCAATTTTTTATAAAATTTGAAATTTTATTTATTACTAATTAAATTGTAAATTTTTAAAATTAAATGATCAAAATAAAAATTCTTATAAAGCTAAGTGATCAAAATTTATTTTTTTTTCAAAATTTAAAATACCATGCCAATAATACCACTTAATTTATCAAATGATGTGATAATGTCAAGTAACACCTGACAATTAATGTGATATTATTACATCAAGACATCCGTAAACACTAATGATGAAGTGATAAAAAAACTTACTTAAATTTAAATAATTAAATTAAAAAATTTTAATATTTAAATAATCATTTTAAAACTATTCTTAAAGAATGTTTGGTTTGAGAGAATCTATAAATTTTTCATCAAAATCTTGGTAGTAGGTATTTATTTCCCACATTTGATTTAAGGTAATCTAATTATGAGAGAAAATGTCAAATTTTTAACAATACCCAAGTTCTAAAATAAAAAATCTACCTCTCTTTATTGTATTTTAGGATTCCGAGTGAAAAAGTTATCTTATTTTCAAATTTGACCTGAATAAAAAATTTGTCACATATCCATTATCCTTTTAAAAAACAAGTTTGAAACTTAGTTTTAACTATTTTTTTAAAATTTGCCTTATTTTTAAATTAATTTTAATATATGACAATTAAAGCGTTTCAAGGAAGAAACCCCTTAATTACCACATATTACAATTTTGTTTAGAGTTTTGAAGATCATGTTATAACATGATTGATTATCAATTAAAGTTTGATAAAAATTCAAGTGGCTATTAGGGTGACATTTCAATGGAAAAACGCCTTAATTGATAATTAATTAAAGCACCCCTTAATTGTGATGTATTAAAATTTTGTTTAAGGTATCAAAAATTGTATTATGACATGATTGATTAGTTTGATAAAGATTCAAGTGGCTATTAAGGTGATGCTTCAATGGAAAGATGTCTTAATTGATAATCAATTAAGGAACTTTTTTTTAAATAAATGCCTTATTTGATACTTTTTTTTAACATATTTACAAAACCCATTCAAATAAAACGTTTCTTTTTTTCAAATATCTTATTTGATAGATGATATTTCAAATTTTTTATTCATTCAAATAAGGTGGTTCTTTTGAACAAATGCCTTATTTGATATTTTTTCTAATATATTTACAAAAGCAAATAAGGCATTCAGCTATTCCAAATGCCATAATTGATAATTTTTATATTTTAATACAATAATTATGGTTTAATGCCTAGTTAAATAACATAATTGGTATATTTAATTAAAAAATTAAAGTCTTTATTTTCTTTTACTGCTAAAATTATCTTTTGTTGTTTGAATATTTTTTATTAAAACAAAATGAAAGGTTGTCTATCGCTTTCAAAGAAATTATAGTAATTATACATGAATTAATAAACTAAGATATCTTCAATAAAAAAAGTGAATCTAATTACGATATATTCTGAAAATCAAACAAAACTTTGAATATCAAACTTTCTCGAATATCATACTTTTTCTCAAAATTTAAGATTCTACGAGCCAAACATCATCTTCTTAGAGTTAGATATCTATTTATGTATTTTATCCCTAAAATAATTTATGGGATACTGGAACTTGCATGGAGTACAGAGGAAAGGCTGAGAGGAGGTGCAACGTATTATCGAAGTTGACGTGGAAGTGACCCGTTGGGATCATATTGCTGGGCCCGCGATCCAATGGCCAATATAAGAAGGTGGTACAAATCAGGTGGAGATGGGCTTACAATACGAGTATGGTTTACCCAATGAAGAAAATTACTAGTGTACTGGTATATTAGTGTTTTTCTGACTTTGAAGAAAAAAGTTTTTATGTTTGCAAATTTTATATTATAAAATTTAATTTTTTTATAATATTGTTGTTTAACATTTTGATTTATAATTAAAAATTCATTTAAAATATAAAAAAAAACAATATGTGTTTGAAAAATGAAAAAAAAAAAGTATAGATAAATTGAATTTGCAAGATCAGACAATAGGAATTACATAAAAAAGATTGTTTTATAGGTGAAACCATTCAAAGACTGGTAGAGTCCACATTTTTAACGCAAATGCAGCTGCAAAAATTAAGGTAACCTAGTAAATTTTGAAAAATCTGGGCGTCTACGCTGCACATATGCTGTCTCTCCCTTCTTCAGTGCCATAAAGAATTAGTGTAGCATTTCCACCGAGTTCCTGCAAAAGTAGGTTAAATAAAGCCAAGGTTTCTTTTTTTTTTTTTTTTCCTTTTTGCCTGAACAGTGAGGGATCATTATGATCCAGTTTAGTTTAGCCATTTGGTCAAAACAGACTGCTGCAACAATGAAATACAGGTTTCTAGCTCACGTTAGCTGGTCTTCTTTGAGCCTAGTAATTTCTCGTCTTATTCGATTTTCTCATCATTTTCTTGGCCAATCACATCAATATTTCATAGTTTTTTGCTGTAGTTGCTCATTATTGTTAATACGTGTTGAGTACGTATTTCTCATTGGCTTATTGCAAATTTGTGATGAGTAAATTGGGGATTTCAACAGGAATGACCTCTGATCCAATTAGGAGATCTGAGATCAAAGGAGTTGGGGCAAAAATGGATGACCGAGTTGAATCAGACATGGAAGAGGTAAATCAAAAGGAGAGCACAATGGATTGGAGGAATCTATTTGCAGCCTCAGTGGATCAAGCGTTAGAGTACTTTCCCCCTCAACAGACAGATGGCAGAATAACTGTAAAACCTCCTGATGTCTTCGAGGAAGGTATCCATCAATGGCAAAGCTTGCTGGTAGCTCAGTTCATTGGGAGGATGCCAAATTTCAATTTATTTCAAAAGATGGTTAATGTTTTATAGGGGAAAAGCGGTTTAATTGAGATCAAGCCTGCTGGAATGAATCTGTTTGTCATTCAATTCCCAAATGAGGAAGTTAGGGATTGGGTGATAGAACATGGACCATGGCATATCCAGAACAAACCATTGATTGTTCGGAAATGGGAGCCAGGAATGCGATCATTAGAGTTTAATATGGAAATGCTGCTAGTATGGGTGCAATTGGGCAATATACCACTTGAGCTCTATACGAAAAGGGACTTAGCTATATAGCTAGCGCCCTAGGTAATCCATTATATATGGATTCAATCACTGCAAATAAGCAGAGACTGGCATATGCAAAGATTTGTATTGAGAAGAAGGCAAGTATGGAAGTGCCAAAGTTCATTGATGTGGAAAGGAGGGATGGATCAATTATGTCTGTTTCAGTAGAAATTCCATGGATGCCCCAGAAATGCAAGCACTGTTGTATATTTGGGCACAATGATAAAACTCGTACAAAGACAATAAAGATAGAAGCAATGGTCTGGGTGCCTAAATATAAGGGTAATATGGCTATGCAGGAGGCAAAGATGACTGAAGTGGATGAGTTACAACCAGATAGTGCCATAAGGAAAAATGAGGTTCTGATTGCACTCCCAACTGCTAGAGCAGGCTCTGTTAATAGATTCTCGATCTTAGAAGCTCTGCAGGAATCAGAATTGGTAGTGGACGAAGGCAGTGTACATCAGAGTTCTAAAAATGAGGCTGAAGAGATAATTCCATTCTCACCAAGGAAACAGAGAGCAGTAGCTGCAGGTGTTGCTGATTTAATGAAGGCCCTTAAAAACAAGAAGAAAGGTCCAGTTGATAAGGGGAAGAAGGTTAAGGCAGAAGCCACTGCCTCTGGATGTAAGCCTAGTTGTTCTTCAACATGAAACTGATAGTATGGATTACTAGAGGACTTAATGATCCTTCGAAGACAAAAGAGTGTTGTAGATAGAATAAATAGAATGAGGGCAGATATTGTGTGTTTATTAGAAACTAGAATAAAGCATCATAAAATGCAGCCTGTGCTGGAAAAGCATTTTCGTGGTTGGGTTATTCTTCACAATTATGCAGCATCTCCAAACAGAAAGATGTGGATATTCTGGACAGATCATGTACAAGTAGATCTACTAGAGTTTTCTGAGCAAAGTATTACTTGTGTGTTACAATATGAAATCAGGAAAGTTTATTTTTCTGCCATTTATGGGAGTAATGATGGTGTTCAAAGAAAGGACTTGTGGTTGAACTTATCTCATATCGGTGGTATAGTGCAAGACAACCATTTTGGCTGGGGATTTTAACGTCATAGTCCATCCCTCTGAAAGCTCAGATTATAATGGAGTTCGATCAGTAAACTCAGAGATGAAAGATTTTCAGAATTGCTTAACTCAACTAGGCTTGTATGATCATGCTTATGTTGGACCTCAATATACTTGGTCTAACCATCAGTTAGGAAGTTACTTAGCAAGGAAGTTGGATAGATTTACTTGGACCTCAATTTACTTGGTCTAACCATCAGTTAGGAAGTTACTTAGCAAGGAAGTTTTGATCAATGACTCTTGGCTTTCAACTCTCCCACAGTCGCATGTTGAGTTCTTAGCCCCAGAAGTCTCTGATCACAATGCTACACTTGTCAAACTCAGCATGACAATTCAATTCCCTCCAAAGCCTTTTAAGTTTTTTAACTATCGGACAGGGAATCCGAAGTGCAAGTTAATTGTGGAAAGATCATGGGAAAACCCTATCAAAGGTAGCCCAATGCTAATATTGCATAAGAAGTTAAAGAGGTTGAAACTGGAGCTCAGGAAGTTCAATCTTCAAAGCTATGGAAATCTGTCTGGTAGAGTGCAGGCAAAGAGGAAAGAGCTGGAAGTAATGCAGAAAGCCATTCTAACTCAAAACCCACCAAAAGAACTGGTTATGACTGAGAGAAGTCTATATGAAGAACTCAAGGACCTGATGAAGGCTGAAGAGAGTTATTATAGGCAGAAATCAAGAATAAGATGGCTGTAAGATGGTCATCAAAATACAAAAATTTTCCACAGACTGGTAGCAGCAAAGCATAAAAAGAATACCATACGAGTCTTAATGGATCCAGAAGGGAAGAGATTGGATACATTTGACCAGATTTCGCAGGAAGCAATCTCCTCCTTTCAGAAGTTAATTGGAACTAAGGATCAAAATGTTACAGGATGCACACATGAGTTTTTGGCAGAGCTCTTTCAAGAGACCTTATCTACAAAGGCTCAAGATTTTCTCATACAACCAGTAACTAAAAAGGAAATTTAGAAGACAATGTTTTCATTGAATGGAGAGAAATCCCCAGGCCCTGATGGTTTTACGGCACATTTCTTCAAACAAACTTGGAGCATTGTGGGAGATGAGGTTACTAAGGCTATAGAGCATTTTTTTTTTTCAAACTGGGAATATGCTACCTGCTTTCAACTCTACAATAGTAGCATTAGTTCCTAAATGCAACAATCCTAATAGTACAAGGGATTACAAACCGATTTCTTGCTGCACCACAATCTACAAATGTATCACTAGGATTCTGGCTAATTGGTTAAAGAAAAATCTGCTTGGGATGATAAGTAGTAATCAAAGTGCATTTATAGAAAATAGATCACGGATAATGTATTGCTAGCTCAAGAAATGGTTCGAGGATATGGCAGATCCACTTTATCTCCAAGATGTGCAATCAAGATTGATCTTCAGAAGGCTTTTGATTCAGTGGACCGGACCTTCATACTCTCAGTCTTGCACGCAATGAAGCTACCAAATCAGTTTATAGGATGGATAAGAAGTTGCATTACTACTTTTTTCTTTTCTTTATCGCTTAATGGTGGACTAGTAGGCTATTTTAAAGGAGTAAGGGGAGTGCGGGAGGGAGATCCACTTTCCCCTTACTTGTTTGATCTAGCTATTAATGTTCTTTCCAGAATATTGGATGCTGCTGCCGAAGCTGGTGTCTTTGATTATCATCCTAAATGCAAAAGAATTAAATTAACTCACCTTTGCTTTGCTGATGACTTGTTGATTTTCGCAAAGGGAACATTGGACTCAATGGCAGGGATAAAGGTGGTGTTAGAGGCATTTTATACTATGTCTGGTCTACAGTTGAACTGTGAGAAAAGTGAGCTTTATCAGGCAGGGTTAGCAGGGAAGAACTTGCCAGAATCCAGCAAGCTTCTGGGTTTAAGATTGGTACGTTACCAGTTAGGTACCTTGGGGTCCCATTGGTAACTAGAAGGCTCACAGAGAAAGACTGTGCACCCTTAGTTGACAAGATAATAGCAAGGATTAATAGTTGGGCTACAAGACACTTATTATACGCTGGCAGGTTACAACTAGTGCAGTCAGTGCTTTTTAGTGTGCATAACTATTGGTGTAGGCATTTCATTCTCCCAAAACATGTGCTGAAGAGGAAAGGAAAAGAAGGATCAGCAAAAGGAGCTCGAGTAAACTGGCAGGCAATATGCTATCCCAAGAGGGGGGCTCAATGTTAAAGATATCTTGACCTGAAATCTAGCTTGTGTCTTGCAGAACATCTGGTCGATAATTGCAAAAGCTGGTTCTTCGTGGATTGCTTGGATTGAAGCTTAATAATTGAAAGGGAGCAACATATGGCAAGTAGCAGCCAAGCAAACTAGTAGTTGGAATTGGAGGAAATTGCTTCAAATAAGGCAGATTGTGCAAAGCTTCATCAAAAGGGAAAATGGAGTGGAGGTATGGCCATTTCCAAAAGGACGTTATGACACTACCATGGTATGGAAAAAGATCAGACCACAATAACGGAAAGTGAGGTGGCAGAAACTAATATGGTTCAAGTATCACATCCCAAAACATTCGCTAATAACCTGGATGGCGATTTTGAATAGGCTTCCAATGAAGGATAGGTTGAGATCATGGGGAATGGAAATTGATAGTAGAAGCAACTTATGCCACAATGAATATGAAACAAGAGACCATGTTTACTTTGAGTGTGTCTATACAAAAGAAGTTTGGCAAAAGATTCTTCAGCCATGCAAGATTGATAGAAGAGTAGGAAGTTGGTACACAGAACTGAGCTGGTCAGAGAACAGATTAAAAGGGAAAGCCTTGATCTCAACTCTGTTGAGAATTGCCTGGAATGCGTGTATATATTTCATATGGGGGGAAAGGAACCAGAGGATATTCAAGCAAGGGGAGATGACAACAGCACAAATGGTGGACAAAGTCAAGGAAATTGTAAGATATAGGCTACATGGATTGAAACATATTGCAGGAGATATGGTAAACAAAGTGAAGATTGAAATCTTAATGTAGATTTTTTAGAATAAGCTGTTTATGAATTGTGTTCTTTTGTTTGTTAAGTTGTAGAATAGTTATATTGTAGCAGATTCCTGCTGACTTTGGATAAATAAAAATTCAGCTTATCCAAAAAAAAAAAAAAACAATGAAATACAAGTACCTGTAGTCCAGCATGGCCATCATCAACTGCATTAAGAGCTGATTTCAGCACTCGAATTGCTGTTGGACCGTTTCTTAAGATCTCTCTGCACCATTTAATTGTTTCTCACTCTAATTTCTCTAGCTGTTGAGGAATTGATTAATGGGAGAAAATGAGGAGATGGTGATTAGATCATGGAAGAGGCAAAGAGAATTGTTAATAACGAGAACAACTCACCAGCACAACAGCATTGACAAGTCCCAGTTTCTCTGCCTCAGAAGCTGTGTAAAATCTTGCAAGAAACCACATTTCGCGTGCCTTTTTAGGTCCAACCTGTTAATCCAAATCCAGATTGCATATAAAACAGAGTACGAATATCATATGTGCCAAATAAAAGCTGACATCTTTCTTACTGCTTACCAAACGAGACATAATTGAACTTCCATAACCAGCATCAAAACTTCCTACCTGTGGTATATGCAATCAGATAAAAGTAATCAGCGTAAAAACATTAACAAAAGTAGCATAAGCACCTTGCACCAGAATTTGGAGCGCGAATTTTGGTACAAGGAAATAGACTTTTGAGTTTTGACTGTGGTCTACAACCACCATCCTAGAAGAAAACCACAAAATCAACCAAGCAGGGGCTAAAGAAGGGCATTCCCAGCGAGCTTTTTTACATGAAATAACAGAACATATGTATGTAATCAGCTTGGGACCAGTTTGGCCAAAAATAGCATTATCTGCAGCAATGGTCAGATCACAAACCATATGTAACACATGTCCTCCTCCAACAGCATAACCAGCAACCTGGCTTATAAGATCGATAGCAATTTAAAGACCAAAACGAAATCGGAACAACAAAGGCATGAATATTGTCATTGGAACAAGAAAAAAAAATCACCATTGCTATCACTGGTTTCGGAAGACGCCTAATTTGTACCTGCAATTGGATTAAAATCAAGATAGATAGAGTAACTAATAAATTAAAGAATCAGAGATGTTTAATGGAGGAAAAAAACAAGGTGTTGCCTTCAGCATATGTGGAATTTGTACCTGAAGATCTAAAACATTAAGGCGGCCAAAATTTTCAAAATCAGCATAACCATCCGCTTTTCGCAACGTTTGGTCACCCCCGCTACAAAATGCCTTGCTTCCCTGCAGCATCAGATTGTCAAGTAGTATCAACATTAAAAAAAAAAAAAGTCAATAATTTGTGGATATGATGGAAAATTGAAAATTGGAAATTACCTTCCCCGTGAGAATTATGACTCCCACGGAATTATCATCCCTGGCGTCGTTAAATGCACGTATAAGCTTCTTGATCGTCTGCGGCCGGAACGCATTTCTTCTCTCTGGCCTGTTTATTGTAATCTAAAAAAAGCAACAACAACAACAATAACAACAATCAAAACCATTGAGCTTGTTTTCAAAGTCAAACAATGAAGCTGAATGGACCTTCGCAATGCCTTCACCGACGGCCTTTTCATAAATAATATCGGTGAATTCTTTCCCATACTCATCACAAGCAGTTTTCCACTCAACCTCATGGCTTGCAACTTCACCATGGATTCCATGGTAGCTATCATTCATCGAAGCCTTAGAGAACCCAATGGAACCACGGCTCCAACTGGAATTCGAACCTAAACCGACCTGCAGGAGATGGTTTGAGAAGGTTGCAATCCTCCTTGTCACGGCGTTGAGTTCCTTGTCTGGAATATGCGCCATTGTAGGAGTTCAGGAAATGTTGGTAAGAAGAGATATGGTTTAGCTTTGACTTTGGATTTTTTAAGATTTGGAGTGATTTAAAAATGGAATTATTGAAGCGAGGAGTGGACTTGAAAGAGAGGGAAGAGTTTTTTTTTTTTATGCGGATGGTGGAGATGACTACAGAGAACTGACAAGTGACAAGGGATGCCGTTGCTCGCGCCGTGTGGTTTTTCAGATTCGTGCGCTGCGTTGTAGCCAGTTTTGCAGATCGGATAAGGTAAGATGTCACTTGCGGACGTTACCTAAGTGCACCGTTTCATTAGCTGCTGCCTCTATAAATATATAAAATATAAACAAATGATACGGGCTGTTATTCGTTCATTTCAAATGGAATTATTTAAAATAAAATAAATTGAATTATAATATTTTATTTTCATTAAATTAACTGGATTTATTAATTTTAAAATTTAATTAATCAAATTTAATTTATTTAATTCTTGAATTAATTTAATTATAAAATTCATTTAGATTAAGTTAATTTTAAAATTTTAATTTGTTCATTTAAAATAAATTAAAAAATAATTTAATAAAATATTTAATATCCTAATATTAAATTAAAAATTTTAATAACTTATAAAACAAACAAATTATTAAATTTAAAATTTAACTCTATTAATTTATACATCAATTTATAAAAGTTGATATTTTAAGGTTCAAATTTTTATCCATTTAACTACATTTATTAATACCATGTCGTCCATTTCGGTGGATTTATAATTTTCGGTCAGTACATAAGATGCTGACTTTTAAAAAAAATTTTATTTAATAAAAATAAAATTAAAGAATAAAATATAAAAATTAAAGTTGAAACTTAATAGCTTGTCTCGCCACTTTTTATTGTTTTCTTATATTTTTAAACTTAAAATGATGATATTATTTTATATATTTTTAAATTTATTTATTTGAAATTTAAAAATACTATATATTTATTTTGTATATTATTAATAGTATTATTATATACATGTATGTTTAATTAACATATTTATATTAAATTAAAAAAATCTGAAATAATATATTTAAATAATAATATTATTTTTTAAATAAAATCAAAATGTTGTCTATATGGTATTAATAAATTTAGTTAAACGGATTAAAATTCAAACCTCAAAATATCACCTTTTATAAATTAATGTAAAATTAATATAGTTAAATTTTGAATTTAAATATTTTATTTTATTTTATAAGTTATTAAAATTTTTAACTTAATATTATGATATTTAAATATTTTATTAAACTATTTTTTAATTTTATTTTAAATGAACAAATTAAAAGTTTAAAATATAGCTTGATCTAAATGAATTTTATAATTAGATTAATTCAAGAATTAAATAAATTAAATTTGATTAATTAAATTTTAAAATTAATAAATTCAATTAATTTAATAAAAATAAAATATTATAATTTAATTAATTTAATTTTAAATAATTCCATTTGAAACGAACGAATAACAGCCCATATCATTTGTTTATATTTTATATATTTATAGAGGGAGCAGCTAATGAAACGGTGCACTTAGATAGACTTAGACCAACGTTCAAACGCACCGGGTTGTAACGTCCGTAAGCGACATCTTACCTTATCCAACCTGCAAAATTGGCTACAACACAGAGCGCGAATCTCAATCACCACGGCGCAAGCAACGCTATCCCTTGTCACTTGTCAGTTCTCTCTAGTCATCTCCACCATCCGCATAAAAAAAGGTAAAAACTCTTCCCTCTCTTTCAAGTCCACTCCTCGCTTCAATAATTCCATTTTTAGATCACACCAAATCTTCAAAAATCCAAAGTCAAAGCTAAACCATATCTCTTCTTACCAACATTTCCTGAACTCCTACAATGGCGCATATTTCAGACAAGGAACTCAACGCCGTGACAAGGAGGATTGCAACCGTCTCAAACCATCTCCTGCAGGTCGGTTTAGGGTTCCAGTTGGAGCCGTGGTTCCATTGGGTTCTCTAAGGCTTCGATGAATGATAGCTACCGTAGAATCCATGGTGAAGTTGCAAGCCATGAGGTTGAGTGGAAAACTGCTTTTGATGAGTATGGGAAAGAATTCACCGATATTATTTATGAAAAGGCCGTCGGTGAAGGCATTGCGAAGGTCCATTCAGCTTCATTGTTTGACTTTGAAAACAAGCTCAATGGTTATTATTATTATTGTTGTTGTTGATGTTGCTTCATTGATGATTACTAGCATTCTGAAAAAGCCTTTTCCATTTCAGAATATGCAGGAATTCCTATGGGAAGATAATGCAACAGACGCAGCTAATATTTTGCCCCCGCATGCCTAGAAAGAATCAAATAAATGGGACGTTGATATGGTAGGTGTCACAAAATGTATGCATGGAACAAAGTTCTCCAACGTATATTTTTAACACTCATTAACTGACACACGAATCCACATTGCCAACCCACACAAAAAGAGAACACAACTTGAAATCACCAATGCAATGAGAAACCAAAGGAACTTTAAATTTTCTACTCACTGTCAAAGCAAGTTGTGAGTGTGCAGTTAAATCTCGATATTTAGTACTCAATGTGATTAGTTCATTCCAGCAATACAATGGTCCTGCAGACTCCAACCTGATATAAAAACAAGATATCAATACCCTAGTACTGATAAACTATTTGAGAGAGGAAACATACTAAAAAACTTCAAACGCGAGTAAAGAAATCGAGTAGTTAGTTGATTAATGGAAATTTTCTGTTTTCCATAAAAAACCAAACCTTGTTTTCGTTGGAAGGCCACATGGAGTTCCGTCTAAGGACACTCTACATAGAGCTTGTTGAGAATATTGACTCAAATCCCATAAGAGATTTGTTTGAGATTTGTCAGATATTGTTTGATGGACAAGAAGACTTGCAAAAGAAGAATTCCAAGAGAAAGAGGATTCTTAATAGGTAAGTTGACTTGCAAGAGAAGAATTCTAAAAGGAAAGGGATTCTTAATAGGTAAGTTTGACTTACAGGAGAAGAATTCTAAGAGAGGGATTCTTAATGGGCAAGTTTGTATGGTTATAAATAGATGAAGTCTCTACAGGGTTAGGTATGAGAAAAAGATGTAAGAGAGTTGTAGGGTTTTGTGGGATAGACACCCCATAGGAGTATTGGGGCTCTACGTCTTATAGGTGTGTATGTTTGTTTGTGAGTGGACTAGAGGAGATTGAGAGGGTCTACATAGGTATGATGTATGGGAGCATATGGGTATGTGTTTGGTTATGTTGAAAGGGTGCACAAGGGTTTGGGTTTGTGTTTGTTTGGGTTGAGAATACTCTATAGGACTAGAGGAGATTGAAAGTGTCTTATGAGTATTTGATTGTTGAGTGAGGTTGATGATTTGATGTAAGTTTGTAATTCTCTACAACTAGTGGATCTTTTTTCTCATCCGTCGATGTAGGTCAGTTGGACCGAACCACGTTAAATTATTGTCTCTTGTGTGTTTGATTTATTATTTGATTTCGCTTCCGCTGGTGTGATTGGATTGGAGGCTTTTAGCTTAACAAATGGTATCAGAGCTGTGGTATTCCCCAACAAGTGGTATCAGAGCTGAAGGTTCGAAATGTGAAAAGAGTTGAAGATTCAAGATGTGGGAAGAGCCGATGGTTCGAGACATGGAAAAAGTTGACGGTTCGAGATATGAAAAGAGCTTGGTTTGAGACATGAGAAGAAGTAAGCTTAAAGGAGCTCGATTCAAGAGAAGAGTTCGAGTTTAAGTTTTGAAGATTGATGATTGGTTTGTATGAGGCGTGAAGACACAAGAGAAGAGAAGATGATTGTAAGACTTTCATTGCAGGTGGAGCCAAGCATGTCTAGTATGAAGACAGATGATTAATGGAATTTGAGTCAAGGTGGAGATTGTTGGGAATATTGACTCAAATCCCATAAGAGATTTGTTTGAGATTTGTCAGATATTGTTTGATGGACAAGAAGACTTGCAAAAGAAGAATTCTAAGAGAAAGAGGATTCTTAATAGGTAAGTTGACTTGCAAGAGAAGAATTCTAAAAGGAAAGGGATTCTTAATAGGTAAGTTTGACTTACAGGAGAAGAATTCTAAGAGAGGGATTCTTAATGGGCAAGTTTGTATGGTTATAAATAGGTGAAGTCTCTACAGTGTTAGGTATGAGAAAAAGATGTAAGTGAGTTGTAGGGTTTTGTGGGATAGACACCCCATAGGAGTATTGGGGCTCTACGTCTTATAGGTGTGTATGTTTGTTTGTGAGTGGACTAGAGGAGATTGAGAGGGTCTACATAGGTATGATGTATGGGAGCATATGGGTATGTGTTTGGTTATGTTGAAAGGGTGCACAAGGGTTTGGGTTTGTGTTTGTTTGGGTTGAGAATACTCTATAGGACTAGAGGAGATTGAAAGTGTCTTATGAGTATTTGATTGTTGAGTGAGGTTGATGATTTGATGTAAGTTTGTAATTCTCTACAACTAGTGGATCTTTTTTCTCATCCGTCGATGTAGGTCAGTTGGACCGAACCACGTTAAATTATTGTCTCTTGTGTGTTTGATTTATTATTTGATTTCGCTTCCGCTGGTGTGATTGGATTGGAGGCTTTTAGCTTAACAAATGGTATCAGAGCTGTGGTATTCCCCAACAAGTGGTATCAGAGCTGAAGGTTCGAAATGTGAAAAGAGTTGAAGATTCAAGATGTGGGAAGAGCCGATGGTTCGAGACATGGAAAAAGTTGACGGTTCGAGATATGAAAAGAGCTTGGTTTGAGACATGAGAAGAAGTAAGCTTAAAGGAGCTCGATTCAAGAGAAGAGTTCGAGTTTAAGTTTTGAAGATTGATGATTGGTTTGTATGAGGCGTGAAGACACAAGAGAAGAGAAGATGATTGTAAGACTTTCATTGCAGGTGGAGCCAAGCATGTCTAGTATGAAGACAGATGATTAATGGAATTTGAGTCAAGGTGGAGATTGTTGGGAATATTGACTCAAATCCCATAAGAGATTTGTTTGAGATTTGTCAGATATTGTTTGATGGACAAGAAGACTTGCAAAAGAAGAATTCTAAGAGAAAGAGGATTCTTAATAGGTAAGTTGACTTGCAAGAGAAGAATTCTAAAAGGAAAGGGATTCTTAATAGGTAAGTTTGACTTACAGGAGAAGAATTCTAAGAGAGGGATTCTTAATGGGCAAGTTTGTATGGTTATAAATAGGTGAAGTCTCTACAGGGTTAGGTATGAGAAAAAGATGTAAGAGAGTTGTAGGGTTTTGTGGGATAGACACCCCATAGGAGTATTGGGGCTCTACGTCTTATGAGTGTGTATGTTTGTTTGTGAGTGGACTAGAGGAGATTAAGAGGGTCTACATAGGTATGATGTATGGGAGCATATGGGTATGTGTTTGGTTATGTTGAAAGGGTGCACAAGGGTTTGGGTTTGTGTTTGTTTGGGTTGAGAATACTCTATAGGACTAGAAGAGATTGAGAGTGTCTTATGAGTATTGATTGTTGAGTGAGGTTGATGATTTGATGTATGTTTGTAATTCTCTACAACTAGTGGAATCATTCAGTAACAAGCAAATGGAACCGAGGGCAGACAATTGTAAACCATATTGAAAAAAAACTTATAATAATTCAGATTTCAAATTGAAAATTGGAAAGAAATTTGAATTTCACTACGGGTTACGCTGTAATCATCAAAACTTTTTAAATCATGCGCCATAAAATTTTTTGTACTAATTTGTATACTTACTGAATCAATCATGACAAAATTGCTAGTATGCATTCGGTGCTTAAACAACTTCCAAGTTAAAAATGAAAGGTCGATTAAAATTCGCGAGCAATAGTGCAAAAGTGAATTTGGACTAGAACCTAGAATTGGGAGATCTGGTGGAAGGCAAAGTTCCTTCCAATCTCTCGACACGAAAGGTAACGGGAAGATTGATGTCACAAGACAAGAAGAATCGAAACTCGTTGCCACTCATTCTCTCTTTTTTAGGGTTCTGATTAGCTCTGAATTTTCGTAATTAATAATAATGGATTTTTAAATACAGAAGGTTGGCCCTGCCAGCCAAAAGATGGAGATGGAGTTCGCGTAAAGGCAAGAGAACTGAAACTGTATTTGGCTTTCTATATAAAAAAAAAAGGGTATAATTAACAAATAATCACCTTGGCTTGGTGATTTAAATATTAAAATTTTTAATTTAACCACTACAGTTTGAGTAGATATTTTTTATGTCATTAAGCTGCAACTATCTAGCATTGTACTAATGTAGTATTGTGATATCAATTGTCAAATGTTAAGTAACATCATATGTCATATGTTGATGTAATATTTTTAAATTTAAAAAATAGAAAAGAGATTTTGATCATTTAATTTTTTCAAAATTTTAACTTTATAACTTTAAAATTTGATCATTAATATATAAATCTTCAAATTTTATTAAAAAAATAGAAATAAGTATTTGATATTTTTATTATATGCAATTAAATTATAAACTTTATTTTATTATTATACCATTTAAGTTTGAAAAATGAATAAATATTATTTAATTGTTAAAATTACTAAAATAACATTACTTCAAACCTTTGTGATTCAATCCATCTAGATAAATTCAAATATTAAATATTTCATAATATCAAAATTTTAATTAGATAGAAGTTCATAATTTTAATTTTATACAATAAAATAGTTAAAGAAATATATATATATATATATATATATATATAACAAAACAAATTTCATATTTTATAATGTTAAGGTTCTAATTACAATAAAATTATGTTATTTATATTTTCTTTAATATTTTACTATATGAAATTAAAATTAAATCTTAACATTATAAAATATAAAATACTTAATTGAATTTATTTAAATTGAATGAAAAATATTTAAAGTAATATTATTTTAGTAATTTATGCAAGTAAATAATATCCATTCATTTTTTAAATTTAAATAATATAATTACAATAAAATTAAAAATTTATAATTTAATTCTATGTAATAAAAATATGAAGGCTAAAGGGCTAAAAAAATTCCTGAACTATAATTAAAAATTCGTTCAAGACCTTTTTTGTTTTTTTAATTACAATCAATCAATAAATCTCTCTAACATCCATTTGTATTCAATTAAACATTAATTTGGATGAAAAAGTTAATACCATTAAATTTTTATCAATTAGGAGAAAATTCCATCTAACATCAATAAAATAAATTAAAATTTGGCACATGACATAATAAATATATATATATATGAAAATTAAATAAAATATTTTTTCCTTTTTCTTCCCTTTTTCTCTACCTCTCTCCTTGTAAAATAATTCTAAGAGTTTAATTGATTATAGTTTGAAGGTTAATTAACTAAATTTTACTACTTGGTTAGATTTTGTAAATTTAAAGGTTCAATTAAATTAAAATAGTAGATTAAAGACTTAATTGATTATAATAAATTATTAAAAACTTAAATAATTATTGAATTATAATTCAAGAGATTTTTTACTCTATGCCCAAATATCAAATACTTATTTTTATTCTTTTATAAAATTTAAAAACTTATTTATTAGTGATTAAATTGTAAAATTTTAAAATTAAATGATCAAAATAAAAATTCTTGTAAAGCTAAGTGATCAAAATTTATTTTTTTTTCAAAATTTAAAATACCACGCCAACAATATCACTTAACTTGTCAAATGATGTGATAATGCCAAATAACACCTAATAGTTGATGTGATATTGTTACATCAAGATGTCCTTAAACACTAACGATGAAGTGATAAAAAAAACTTACTTAAATTTAAATAATTAAATTAAAATTTTTTAATATTTATGTAATCATTTTAAAATTATTTTTAGATTGCGTTCGATTTGAAAAATTCATAAATTTTTCATCGAAATCTTGGTGATGGGTATTTGTTTCCTACATTGAATTTAAAGTAATCTGATTATGAAAGAAAATGTCAAATTTTTAATAATATCCAAAATCTTGAAATAAAAAATTCATGGTTTTCTATGATATTTTAAGATTTCGATAAAAAAAGTTGTCTTATTTTCAAATTTAAATTAATTAAATAATTTGTCATATATCTATTACCTTTTCAAAAAAATAAGTTTGGAACTCAATTTTATATTTTTTTATATTTACCTTATTTTTAATTTAGTTTTAATATGTAACAAGCGTTTTAAAGAAGAAACGCTTTAATTATCACATATTAAAATTTTGTTTAGGTTCTTGAAAATCTTGTTATGACATAATTAATTATTAATCACAGTTTGATAAAAATTCAAGTGATTATTAATATGGTGTTTCAATGGAAAAAAGCTTTAATTGATAATCCTTGAAACATTTTAATTAATAATCAATTAAAACGTTTCTTTAAGCAAATATATTATTTAATGTTTTTTTAACATATTTACAAGACCTTTTCAAATAAGGCTTTTTTTTTTCAAACGCTTTATTTGATAGACGATATTTTAAAATTATTATAAATTCAAATAAAGTATTTCTTTTGAACAAATATCTTATTTGATTTTTTTAATATATTTATATAAAAAAAATAAAGCGTTTAGCTATTCTAAATGTTATAATTGATTTTTTTTATATTTTAATATAGCAATTATAACTTGATATTGTTAAATGCTATAATTAGGTATATTTAATTAAAAAAATTAACTTTTTTCTTGTTACTAAATGTATCATTTATCATTTGAGTATTTTTTATTAAAATAAAATAAAAGATTACCTACTACTTTGAAGGAGATTAAGTAATTATATATGAATTAATAAATTAAAATTTTTTCAACCGAATAAGTGAATCTAATTACAAGTAGCCTGAAAATCAAACAAAACTCTAAACATAAAAAATTTTCAAATATTATTTTTTATCAAAATCTAAAATTTTACAAACCAAACAGCCTTTTAAAATTAGATAACTATTTATGGATTTTATCCTAAAAATAATTTATCGGATAAGGGAACTTGTTCGGGGTACAGAGGAAAGGCTGAGAGGAGGTGCAACGTATTATCGGAAGTTGACGTGGAAGTGCCACGTTGGGATGATATTGCCGGGCCCGCAATCCAATGGCTAATATAAGGAGGTGGTGGAAATCAGGTGGAGATGGGCTTACAATACGAGTATGGTTTACCCAATGAAGAAAATTACTAGTACACTAGTATTTTTCTGACTTCGAAGAAAAAATTTTTTATGTTTGCAAATTTTATATTATAAAATTTAATTTTTTTTATAATATTGTTGTTTAACATTTTATTTTATAATTAAAAATTCATTTAAAATATAACAAATAAGAGCATTATGCGTTTGAAAAATGAAAAAAAAAGAGAGTATTTTTACTACTCTTATTATAGATAAATTGAATTTGCAAGATCAGACAATAGGTATTACATAAAAAAGACTGTTTTATAGGTATGAAACCATTCAAAGACTGGTAGACTGGTAGAGTCCACATTTTTAATGCAAATGCGGCTGCAAAGATTAAGGTAGCCTAGGAAACTTCGAAAAATCTGGGCGTCTACGCTGAACATATGCTGTCTTCCCCTCATTCCCTTCTTCGGTGCCATAAAAAATTAGTGTGGCATTTCCACCTAGTTCCTGCAAAAGTAGATGAAATAAAGTCATAATTTCTTTTTTTTTTTTTGACTGAACAGTGAAGGATTATTATGATACGGTTTGGTTTAGCCATTTGGTTAAAATAGACTGCTACAATTATCATAATATATAAATTTATAAACTTATCATTAGACATGAGTTAAATGAAATCACTACCAATATTTTTTATTTAGATGTGATTGACCACCTAATTGTATCTTATATGCAAAATAGATATTATGTTCGAAAGTTGATTATGCATGAGAAAAGTTATAATATATTTCTAACGTTTATCCAAATGATGGTACCAATTTGATTTCAAATTATCCAAGCTTGAGTCATTCTTATGATTTTATCAAAAATTTAATATTAAAAATTAACCCTAAAATTGTCAATAGTTTGATAGCGATCTAGGATAATTCTCTCAGCTCAGAAGTATTTATGAAGATTGGTGTCTCACTCTGAAGAGGTTTCGTCGTCGGATTTATTAATTTTTATTCTAAAAAAATTAGTAAAGCCTCTCAATAGTTTGGTAAGGCTCACTTCAAAGTAATCCTCTAATAGTTTAGAGGATAAAAATTATGTTTTATTTATTTGAAAATATATTTCTTTTTTTATTGAAAGGATTTTTTATTTATTATTTGTTTTGTAAAACTATTTTTTTTCTTTTTTTTAAAACTTCTTTTTTTTTTTTTTACTTTTTTTCTCTTTTTAGAAATAAAGATGGTAGAAATAACTCTTTTTTCAAAAAAAAAAATGAAACCAGAAAATAATAAAAGAAAATAGATTAAAAATAAAATCAAATCAAATCAAAAAATAAAAATAAAATGAAAAAAGAAAAACTTACGATTGAGTCTGGTCGGTACTAGAGTTAGCATGCTAATCCTGAGTCAGGTTCACGCGGATCCTAAGTGGTCAAACCGATATCGTGTAGAGGCGACATATAAGCCAAGTCTAGCGCCTTTTTGCTTAGAAGCCTCTTCCCTCTCTTTTTCTAGCCAATTTTTCCTTTGCCTTATCTCTAGAAAACCCATCGGTAAATTCAATCAGAAATTGAGAATCTCACTGGTTTCTGGGGATGTCGCCAAAAAATTTAACCAAAAACCAAAAAATCCACAGTTTCTGAAAACATGCCAGTTTCTGAAAATCTTATCGAAATCTCGTTGGAAACTTCAACTTTCGTCGAAAAATTTCATTGAAAAATTTAAAGTTCTTCAAAAAAACAAAAAAATTTAAAAAAATCCAAAAGAATTCTCTAATAGCTCTAAACCTTCTCCGAACCTTTTGTAACCTTAAATTCACCTTTAGAAACCTAGAATCATGCCCAAAACTTCAAATTAAATCCTAAATCCCAACTTTTAAATCCCAAAAACCCTTACTGCTAAAATTCTCCCAGACTCTTTTTCAAAAATTTTTTGTGTTTCTATGTGTTCATCCTCTATAAAATCAGTCCAATTTATAGGCAATCTTAGGATTATTTTAAGGAAATGAACAAAATCAATCCAAAGCTTGAATCGTAGGATTGAATTCTATCACAATGGGATTTTAGGTCCTAAGATTTTAGCAATCCCATACTGATACGATTTGGGATTGAAATTTTGACCAAGTGGGATTCTGATCTCAATTCTATTTTTGTTCACGTGTGAATTAAAACCAAAAGGAAAGAAAAAAAGAAAGAACATAAAAGAAAAGAAAAAGAAAATATAATAATAATAATAATATTGATATTAATATAACAATGATATATACAAAAATACTAACAAAAGAAAAGAAAAATATAATAATAATAATAATAATAATAATAATAATAATAATAATAATAATAACAAAATACAGAGAAAATCAGTCTAACTAGGCTTGGACACAGATGGGCCTAATGGGACTAGACACAAATGGGCCTAATTGAGGTTCAGACACAAATGGATGTCTACAGCTGTCACTCTTTGCATATTTTTGTTAAATAAAGATGATGCAAAGACCTAGACACTCACTCTATTCCAGTCAAATCAGCGAGTAAAATCGACCAGTGGTAAACCTCGAGTTGAAAGTAAAATGAACTAACCTGAGTTGAGATCAAGTGACTGGGATGATGCCACGAATTTGAAAGTGATTTGACCTAAATCGAGATTGAATGATCAAGACAATATCGTGAGTCAAAAAATGATCTGACTTGAGTCGAGATCAAATGACTAAGACGATACCGTGAGTCTGAAGGTGACTAAGATCGAGTCGAGATCGTAAATAAATGATCAGGCTGGTGTTGCGAGTCTGAAAATGATCTAATCTAAGTTGAGATCGAATGACTGGGATGATGCTGCTAGTCTGAAGGTGACCAAGATTGAGTTGAGATCATAAATAAATGATCGAGCTGGTGTCATGAGTTTGAAAATGATCTAACTTAAGTCGAGATCAAATGATTGAAACGATGTCATGAGTTTGAAGGTGATCAAGATCGAGTTGAGGTCATATATAAATGATCAAGTTGGTGTCGTGAGTCTAAAAATGATCTAACCTAAGTCAAAATCGGATGATTGAGACGACGTCGTAAGTCTGAAGGTGACCAAAACTGAGTCGAAGTCATAAATAAATGACCAAGCTGGTGTCGCAAGTCTGAAAATGATCTAACTTACATCGAGATTAGATGATTGGGACGATATCGTGAGTCTGAAGGTGACCAAGATTGAGTCGAGTCGTTAATAAATAATTAGACTAGTGTCACGAGTCTGAAGATAATCTGACCTAAGTCGAGATTGGATAATTGAATAATGCAATTACATGTTTTATCTGGAATGCAAATGAAACATCAATTGTGATACTAAGGCTTCTGAATTTTTATTTCTGTATATCTTTAGCAAAGAAACCCTCATTCATTACCCTGAATATTTATCTTTACTATGCATTTTAGGGAAAAAAATATCTTTCATTAACATGAATGCACGTCCTTGGTAAAGAAACCATTTTTCACCAATTTGAATGCACATCTTTGGCAAAGCAACCATTTTTCATCAACTTGAAGATGATCTTCATCCCCAAAAGGCTATACTCTTGTTTTGAAAAAGTTCATTTTTGGTCCTTGTCTTTCAATCTTTCAAAGTAACATAATTTTGTATGACTTTGTTCAATTATTAATTATTATCCCAAATCCAAAGTGGGAGATGCAAATTATGCACTTATTCTTTTCATGGCAAGGTATAAAGAGAAAGGACAAAGATATTGGCAATGTATAGAACTAAAAGAGAACAACAAGATGGGTTTTTATTTATCAGGATAAGTAATAAATTACAAATGATGCTATAAAGGTACAAAGAGTGTATTTAAGAGTGGTTATTTAAGGTAGCAATCTCCAAGACAAATGATTAGATAACCATGACAATAAATCTTAGATCTCCTTTAAAAACTCAATCAAAACACAATGCCCCAATGCTTCAAAGCTCTTTGAAATTCACTTTCCTTGGTATGTCTTCCTAAGTGATGCCATATTCTATTCACCCGATTTTGCTTTCATTTAGTTCCAGTTGCTTTTCAAGGTTTTCAACTCGATCATTTTTTTTTATCCAAGCCGCCTTTTTAGGTTTTTAACTTGAACTCTCCCTCTCTTTTTTTATACAAGCTACCTTTTTGGGTTCAACTTGGACTCTTTTTTTTATTTTTTTTATATTTTTTAAAATCAAACAAAGACTTTTTAACTGTATCAGAATTAATAGAACTAGAAAACTCATCTCTATCTATTTTTGACAAAATTAAAGCTTTTTCTGAAAAGGCTCTTTTTACAATATATGGTCTTTTTCAATTCGGGATCCATTTCCTTCTATTATCATGTTGACTTAAAAGAATTCTTTTCAACACTAACTTTTCTTTTCGAAACTGATGAGGTTTGACCTTTTTATCATGAGCTCTCATTATTCTCTTTTGATACAATTAGTCATTACAGAGTGCTATCAATCTCTTTTCCTTAATAAAGTTTAATTGCTCATAGCGTTCATAAATCTATTCATCTTCTTCTAATCCCACTTCCATTCTTAGTGATGGGATTTCTATTTCTACTGGCAATACAGTCTCTATTCCATAAACCGGGGAAAAAGGAATTGCCCTAGTAGAGGTGTGTACGAAAGTTCAATATGCATGTAGAGCAAAAGGTAATTTCTTGTGTCAATCTTTGTATATTTCAATCATCTTTTTTAGAATTCTTTTGATATTTTTATTTGTAGTTTCTACTACCCCATTCATTTTTGGACGATATGGAGTTGAATTGTGGTGTTAAATCTTGAATTGAACATATACTTCTTGCATTATCTTGTTATTTAAATTCTTGGCATTATTTGAGATTATTCTTTTTGAAAGCCTATATCTGTAAATTATTTCTCTTTTGATGAACTTGTAGATCATTGATCTAGTCACAGTTATGAAAGAAGCAGCTTCAACCCATTTAGTGAAGTAATCAATCATCACAAAAATGAATCTATTCCTGTTTAAAGCCTTTGGTGTGATAGGCCTAATTACATCCATCTCTCATATAAAAAATGATCAAGGTAATGTTATAACATGTAAAGCATTGGGCAGAACATGAATCTTGTTAACATAAATTTGTCACTTGTGACATTTTCAAGTATAATCAATGTAATCTTTTTTCATTGTCAACCAGTAATATCCAACTCGCATAACCTGTCTTACCATCATATGTCATTTGCATGTGCTTCACATACGCCATTGTGAACTTTTTTAATAATCTTTTTGGCTTTAAAGGCGCTTACGCAGCGTAATAACACTTGGTTTTTACTTTTTTTATACAAAATTTTTTCATCTAAAAAGAATACCATAACCAATCTTCGCAAGGTTCTCTTATCACTTTTTGTGATCTGGATACTGCTGATTCTTTAGATATCATATAATATCATGATACCAAGGCTAACCATCCTCATTTTCTTCCAAGTTGGTACAATATACTGGCATGTCCTGATATCTAATATGATAGGTTAAATTTTAATAGTATCACCAATCTGTACCATTACAGTCAAAGTAGCCAAGGCATTTGCAATATGATTTTTTTTTTGAGACAAGTGTTCAAATTGAATTGCTTTGAATTGTTTACACAGCTTTAAGATGTATTTGTGGTAAGGGATGAGTTTGGAATCCCTTGTTTTTCATTCATCTTTTAGTTGATAAATAACTAGAGTTAAATCTTTAAACACTTTTAATGTGTTAATTTTTCTGTCTAAAGCAGCATGAAATCCTATAACACAAGCCCCATATTCAACTACATTATTGGTGTAGTTAAAGTTCAATCTTACTGTAATAGGATAGTAATGCTCTGTTGGAGATATTAAGATTGCTCCAATCCTGTGCCCTATGGGATTGGTGGCCCCATTGAAATATATCCTCTATATCTCTTCATCATCATCATCTTCTTCTAACTTTGAAATGGACATTAGTTCTTCATTTGAAAAATTAAGCTTCATGGGCTCATAATCATCAGCGACTTTATCTGTCAAGAATTTAGCAATGACACTTTCTTTAATTACCTTTTGGCTTACATATACTACATCATATTCAAAAAGCATCACCTGTCACCTTGCAATTCTTCCTGATAGTAATGGTTTCTTGAAGATGTATTTGATGAGATCCAGTTTAGCTATAAGTTAAGTTGTGTGGTGGAGCATATATTGCTTAAATCTTTTAGCTATCCACGTCAAAGCACATCATATTTTCTCTAGTGATGAATACTTAGACTCATATACTATGAATTTTTTGCTTAGGTAATGAATAACTTTTTCTTTCTTGTCAGATTTATCTTGTTGGCCCAGCACACATCTCATTGATCCCTCATATACTACTATATATAGAATCAATGGTTTTCCTGGAATAAGGGGTGCTAATATTAGAGGATTTGATAAATATTATTTAATCTTATCGAAAGTTTTTTGACATTGTTCATTTCACTCTTCAAGATTATTCTTCTGAAAGAGTTTGAAAATGAGATCATATTTAAGAGTAAGCTGAAAAATGAATTGGGAGTTATAGTTCAATCTGCTTAAGAAACCTTGAACTTCATTTTGTGTGCTTGGAGGACATAAATTTTGGATAGCTCAAATTTTATCTGAATCCACTTCTATCATTCTGTCACTGATTATAAATCCTAACAGTTTCTTTGATTTGGCCTCGAATGTATATTTGGCTGGATTCAATTTAAGCTAAAACTTCCTCAATCTTTCAAATAATTTTTTGAAATTAACTATATGATCCTCTCCCTTTCGAGATTTGATAATCATGTCATCCACATAAACTTTAATCTCTTTATGTATCATATCATAAAAGAGTATTATCATTGCTCTTTGATAGATTACTCCGGTATTTTTTAGCCCAAAAGGCATAACTTTGAAATAGAAATTCTCTACATAGTCATGAAAGTGGTTTTCTTCATATCATCTCGAGCCATCTTTATCTAATTATAACTAGATAATTCATCATGAAAGAGAATATTGAATGTCGAACTATATTATCTATCAAAGTATTAATGTAAGGTAGAGAAAAATTATCTTTAGGGCTAGCTCTATTTAGATCTCTATAGTTTACACACATTCGCACCTTTTCATCATTTTTGGGGATAGGTACTATATTAGCCACCCATTCAATTTATTTGGCCACTGACAACAAGCCTGCATCAAATTGCTTTTTAACTTTCTCTTTGATTTTCAATAACATTTTTGGTTTCATTCTTCTTAGCTTTTGTTGCACTGATTTGTATCTTGGTCTCAATGGTAGCCTATGCTTCACTATTTCAATGCTAAGTCCGAGCATATCTTGAGAATAAAATATCAATCTTGACTTCATTCTTATTCTCGGCATTATCCAAATTGATCAATTCAACAATTTCTTGATGAGGCTTAATTGATTTATCTTCCTGTTCAATTAGCTTCATTAAATCCAGAACAGTGTATTCTTCAAAAAAAATTTTAGTATCAAGTTCATCGGTATTAATTAAATTTTTAAAGTTAAATCCTGGATCATTGTCATGATTACCTTCACATTCATTTGGGGACCTGAAAATCAATAGAATAAGAAATATTAGAAAGAAATTTTGATGGGGTGATGAATGAAATGGAAGAAATGAACAAAATGCATGCTCTTACTTTTATTGACATAATGAAAAATAAAAGGCCCAAACATAAAAGTTCATCCAAATACTTTTGGACATAAGCAATTAGGAGATATGATTACATTGAAGGAAAATAAGAAACAATAGGCATTTGGATGCCCTTTAATTTTGCAATTCATATCTTGGCGGGCATGGGTAAACCTAGGCTTCCTCATATTGACTTTCATCATCCACCATATGAATGAATAGCTTAGCAAAAGCTTCCTCCCATTTTGGTTCTTCTTTTATCTCTTCTTCAGCTTCTTGGTGCATGTATCCTCTAAAAATGAAGGTTTCATTCAAATAGAAAAAGATCATTGATTCTTTCTTTACCTTTTTATTGTTGTTCTGCATTTTCTCTGTTTCATAACCCAATCTAGATATGCAATTGTAATATTTAATCTTAGGAATCTCTCTTATCCTTTGTAGGCTTTTGCCTAGGCTGAACCTGATACTCTAACTTTTGTTAACCATCTGATTGATCATAATATGACTGAATTTAAGCCCTTCGCCTATTACATTAACAAGTTCAAAAGATTTGTAAGAGCATTTCAATGATTCTTCTGCTACTTTCACATGTGAGGCATTTATGAGTTAGGTCACTAGTAAATTTTCTTCCCCAACCACAATCACCAACTATCTTTCCACATTAAATTTGATCTTTTGATATAGTGAGGAAGGGATGACACCTGTTTTGTGGATCCATGACTTTTCCAATAAACAACTATATGATGGAGAGATATCCATAACTTGAAATTTTATATTGAAGATACATGGCCTAATCTGAATAGGTAGCTCAACGTCTTCTAAGATTTCTCGTCTAGTCTCATCAAATGCTCAGACTACTATTTGACTATCTTAGACATGAGACATATCAAAAGGTAACTTAGCTAAAGTGAACACGGGCATTACATTAATAGTTGATCCATTATCAATGAAGACTTTTACTACTATGTGGTCCTTACATTTGATAGTGATGTGTAATGCCTTAGTGCTCCTTCTATCCTTAAGCGAAATTTCATCATCATTAAAAGAGATATGATGTGGCACCACTAGATTCCCTGCCAAGTGATTCACATATTTCACTGATACATTATGAGCCACATAAGCTTAATTTAATACTTTTAACAAAGCATTACAATGCGATTATGAGTTTAGAAAAAGTGAAAGTAAAGAAATCCTAGTTGCATCTTATCCAATTGTTCCACCACAGAATATTCACTATGCTTTACTAACTTTAAAAACTCTCAAGCCTCCTTTTTAGGCACCAACTTTGAGATTTTTAAAATTTTTGATTCAATTTGCTTCTCATTTCTTTTTCTCATTTTTTTTAAAGTATCTGAAGTATAACATCTTTCACTTCTAGTTATGCCCTCAACACTAGTTATATGAGTAGTTTAACCTTTCGATATATCCTTTTGCTGCCTCTAGGTTATCACCTCACACTCATATCTCTAAGGTACCACTTTATTATCTTTATAAAAAAAAGAGGCGTAAGACTCTGAAAGCTACTGGTTTGGGGATGAACTTGCCTTCAGCTATTTATGGCTATTTCTTACAACACATAATGATAAGTTTTAGCACCCATCTATCTGTCATAGCCACCCTAATATTTTTCAAGGCTATTGATTCCTTATATAACTCTATCATGTAAGAGTCTATTAATTTTTGTAGCTCTTGGTGAAATTATTGACATTTTTTAATAAAATACCTTGGAGCTCCATTGAGATATTTACACCTTTGATTAGGGATGCATCCTCCCCTATAAGTGCATGAAATCACCGGTTGTATTAGTTCAGCTCCATATAAAGCATCATAAAGCTAGTTAAATGGCATTGTAATCTCTTCTACCTTTTTTTTACATACCTTTTATCTTTGTCTAGGGCATTGACTGTATGATTGGGTAAAAGATTCTCACTAACATTAAGTGCTGAGCTCCCACTGATATCAAAATTTATCAACCATTCTTTAATCAAATGCTGCACATTTTGTTTTGAAAAAAGGTAATTTTCAATAAAATGGCTCGTTACTCCATAATAGTAGTCATAATGGGCAGTGGCATTATACCATTTGGGATAAAGAAATTCGGGCTGTTTGGTAAAGACAAGAGTAATTAGATGGATCTTATAGAGTTTTTGATATAACTCTATGTAGCTTATGGGTATAGGATCAAAAGTGAGTATTTTCCTAGTTCGTAGTTTTCTGGTATTACTTGTAATACTGACTGGGTGAGCGGAGGATCTTGGTGAAGATGGATAAGATAGTCGAGTGGATGATTAGTAAGGAAATGTAGAGGTATAGTTTATCGTGTAGTGGTATGTAAGGTAGGTTAGCTAAGAGCAACTTATCAATTGCTACCTCTTAAGACTCACAGCTTGAGTCTCACTTTCTTTCTTCTTAGGTGCTCTTTTAAAAGACTCACCTTCTTTAAGTTTACCATTTTTTATGGTATTTTCGATAATCTCTCCCAAAATCACCATATTAGCAAAGTTTTTGGTCACATTTATTATTATTCTTTTATAGCATGACGACTTTAAAGTGTTCACAAACAATACTGTAATTTTTTTATCAAAAAAGGTTATACTTGAATAGCTATATCCTATTATCTTTGAGCATATTCTTGAAAGATTCAGATGCCTTTTTTTCATTACCTGCAAAGAAAAAGGTTCGAGGCCATGTCGATAATATGACGATACTGATTGATGAAGGATCGAGTCAAATTTTTTCATGTCTTTATTTGAGTCTCATCCAACTGGACATACCATCTTGCTGTAGACCCAATTAAACTGTCTTGAAAGACATGCATAAATAATTTTTCATTACTAGCATGTGTTGTTATTTTACAACAGTACATAGTGATATGTGTAATAGGCATTTAGTACTGTCATATTTTTCAAACTTCGGTGCTTTAAACTTGGGTGGCATCACCATGTTTGGTACAAGGTAAAGTCCCACTACATCCATGGATCCATAAAAATCAATTTCCTTTACAGCCTTTAATCTTTCTTTAAGCATGTTAATGGCCTAATCAATCTTAGAATTCTTCAAGGGCATAATTGTCTGTGCTTTCTTTTTCTCCTTTGTATCATCTGTAATAAGGAGTTGAATGGGCTTCGCTATCTTTTTGGCAAAAATAAGATTATCATAACTCTAAATGTTTTCATGGCTAGGTGTATAAGACATTCCTGAATAATTGTATTTTGGAAAAACTGCCTGTTAGGGTTGGAATACTATGACAATTTAGGTTTGTTATGGATTAAAGCCTGAAGGATATGCTGATTCAGTAACCTCTTATGAAGTATCTTCTTTCATCGATTTTTCTTTACTTACTTTTTTAAGGCTTTTAAAATCTTGCTTAACTTTTCCTCTAGTGCCTTTTAAGCTTTTTCTATCCTTTCAAGGTGACTTGTATTATCCTGTTTCATCTTTCTAGCTTAAGCCCGTGTATTGTATTGATGTGTAGCTATTCGTGCACCTTAGTACCACAATTAAAGATTCAATGATAATGTCATGAACGAATAAATGAGTATGATGCAAATGCATGAAAAAAAAAGAAGAGAAAAAAAAATATTTGCCCCTTAAAAAAAATTCAACAAAAAAAAACTTTCATTTATTCTACAAGAATCTATTTTACATCAAATCTAATACTAGTCCTTTATAAAAATGCCTAACTTACTTATATTGATCCTTAGCCTTCTCAATGAAGTCTAACCGTTTTTGTCCATGCTCCTCTGTTGGTGTAAACGAAACTCTTAATGCCACAACCTTTTTTTACCATATCCTTGCTTTGATTGCGACTTTGTCTATCTGAGCTTTGAAGTGCTCTATGTATATTTGTCTTCCTAAATTTTCTCTTTTGTCGTATCACATCTAATAGGATAACTTTTTATGCCTTTTTGTGAGAGTTCTAGCATGATTTTTTTATTCATTCAGCTTTAATGTTAGAGTCAAAATGTGGTCTGAAAGCCATTGATTCTTTTACTCAACCTTCATAAAAGCATATTCTATTTAGGCACACTCTTATTTTAACTTTTCATTCTCACGAGTTAGCTCTATGTTATTTATTTTTTTGACTTATACCTATATGCGCAACCTCTTATGCTCCCGTCGTAGCTCATTCAACTCTTTAAGGGCATTATCTCGTTCTCTAACAACTTTTCAAGCTTTACTGTATTCCTTAAAGATCCTATGGACTTGGATTTCTAATTTTTTTGCTTTATTTTACCATTGGTCCTTTTTTTCCTGCAGCTTTAAAATTTCTTGCTTCAGTTTCTCTTTCTCCATTTCATACTCTAACTCAGAAAGCTTATTATCTAACTCTTGGCCCATTGGTAAGTGATGCTTTCAAGGCATAAATGTAATCTTTTGACCCTTTTTATTTCTTCAAATCAGATATCCCTGAGTGACTCTATCAGTGAATGGTCTTGGGCTGACTCTCTTAAGCTTTTTCTAGGCCTTAATCATGCTATCAATCTTTTGAAAAGTTTTGGACTCCCCATATGAATAGTCAAACTGGTTGAGCTTGAAGGTCATAAAGGTAAATTGTTCGACTTCATGCTATCTCCTTACCATTAATGATGCATAGCTCGTTGGTCCCTATAGACCTAAAAATGAAACCCTTGTCTCTTTTCCATATTGATACAACATAGGTTTTCTGTCCTTCCACAGAGCTAACCATTTTACCTGACCCATTGTGCACCCTTGCAGTAGACACTTTCACTTCTTCTGAGTCTTTACTTTTAGCCAAATGCTCTAACAGAACTCCGTAATCGGACTCTGAGTGTATAAAGCTTGGAAAATGCGTTCTTCTTGCATTCAAAATGACTTTTCATCCATATATATAATAAGGGTATGCAATCCATGAAACGTGCTTTATCATTCAACCTATAAAAATTTAGAGATTTGATAGTTTCTGCTAAGATAGTTGGTGAATAATTACATTTTTTTTTTCAATATGTTAAAATAAATCAACCACTTCCACCTCAATATGGCTTAAAATCTTAGGGAAAATTACCAATCCATATATGGCAAGAGCAAATGTATCCATTCCCTGACCATCATCTGAATGCTTGACAATAAAATCTCAGAGTTCTTCTCATGGAATACTCTTGTGATCTCCCTTCTCTCGGATGTATGAATTTATGACTTTTTTTCCTACTCCTAAGATCTGGCCCAACTTTCTATGACTTCTTGATTTATGTTTCTTTATGTATATTCTATCTGGATACAGTAAATGCATACCCACTAAAGTTGAATACTCTTTTATTATTGGTATTAAATTAATCTCATTAAAGATGAAACATCAGCAAGAAGGATCCCAAAATTGTATCATCATCTTGATAAGTGAGTAATCAACCTCCACTGATAACAAATATGCAATATGCCCAAACTTCTCACAAAAAGCATCTTGCCTTGAAGGGGTCATACAATTAACATGTCTGATAGGCTTTTCAAATCATTATGTTTGAGGAGTAGGCGAACTTCTCTTGATAGTATAAAGACATAACCCTGTGGTAAGCAATCTCTTTCTTTTCGCTGCTTCTTTTCTAATTCTATCTTCACCTCTATAGGAGAGTCACATTTGAACAGCATAAATGAGGTATAAACCTAACGTTCTGTGGAATCCACGAGGATTTTTGTTAAAATAGCTTTGAGGTAAAAATACTATGTAATCTGTAAACATGTTCATGAATGTGCACAAAAGGAAAAGAAATAAATGAAGACAAGAAAATTAGTTAGTCACTTCAATAAAACATAAAGTAAACATCACATAGCAATTAAAATAACAACATGACTTAGAATTTTGGATTATTTACAAAGGGTGGGAAGATAAAAGCTCTATGGTTGGGTTCTTAAAGTTAACTATATGCGATTTGGGTTAATTCTAAAAGGTTTCCAAATTATTCCTTACATCACGATCCATTACAGATTAGTAAGGCACTTTAATCCTCATCCATAATAGGCTACAAGCAAAAATGATTTAATTTGACTGAAAGTGTTTCGCAGGCCTATGCGAAGACATGAAATCTCATAAGGGTATAGATACTTCACTCCCTCCTAAAGGTAGAGCTCGGGTGGAGGGCTTATGTTATACACATGTTGATGAATGATAGATATATATATATATATATATATATACAAATAATAAATATTTAAGCAAATATGAACAACTAAATAAGTAGATATATATAAAGAAAATAAATAATAAAGTAGATATAAGCAATAAAAAGGAATAAAATAATTTTAAACTTATTAAGCAAGGCTTGGATAATAAGAAATCATTTACTGGCTTGACTCTCAATGTCTCCAGTAGAGTTGTCAAACTATCATAACGTATAGATCTGTAGATCTACCACTAAACATGGGTTAGATAGAGTCACCACCAATCTTTTTTGCCTAAGTATGATTGGCCACCTGATTGAACTTGATTTGCAAAATAGATGTCAGGTTCGAAAGACGGTTATGCATGAAAAAAGTTGTAGTTACCCCACAACGTTCATCTAAATGATGGTACAAATTTGATTTCAAATTATCCAAGCCTAGGTCATTTTTATAATTTTATCAAATAATTTATATTAAAAATTAACCCTAACAATTATTAATAGTTTGGTAGCAATTTAGGATAAATTCTCTCATCTCATAAGTATTCATGGAGATTAATGTCTCACTCTAAAAAGCTTTGTCGTTGGATTTATTAATTTTTATTTTAGAAAAATTAGTGAAGCCTTCCAATAGTTTGATAAGGGCTCACTTCAAAGCAATTCTCCAATAGTTTAGATGATAAAATTATTTTTTTGTTTATTTAAAAATATTTCTTTTTTATTGGAAGGATTTTTTTATTTATCATTTTTTTGTAGAACTATTTTCTTTCTTTTTCTTTTTTTTATAACTTTATTTTTTTTTTACTTTTTTTCTTTTTTAGAAATAAAGGTGGTAGAAATAACTCTTTTTTAAAAAAATGAAACCAAAAAATAATAAAAGAAAATAGGTTAAAAATAAAATAATATCAAATCAAATCAAAAAATAAAAATAAAATGGAAAAGGAAAAACCTTAATCAGATCGGGTCGATTTCAGGGTCATTACGCGGATCCTAAACGATTAAAATGACGTTGTGTAGAGACAATATATAAGCCAGGTCCAACGTCTTTCTACTAAAAAGTCTCTTCCCTTATCTCTCTCTAGCTGATTCTTCCTCTGTCTTCTTTCTAGAAAATCCATCGATAATCGAAAACTTAGAATCTCATCGATTTTTAGGGATGTCATTGAAAAATTCAATCGAAAACTAAAAAACTCATTAATTTTTGAAAAACGTGTTGGATTCTGAAAATCTTGCCAGAATCTCATTAGAAACTTCAATCTTCACCAAAAAATTTTGTCGAAAAATTCAAAGTTCTTCAAAAAAAAAAAAAAAACCCAAAAAATTTTTAAAAAAATCCAAAAAAATTCCCTGATAGCTCTAAACCTTCCCTAAACCTTCTATAACTTTAAATTCACCTCTAGAAACCTAAAATCACACCCAAAACTTCGAATTAATCCCTGAATCCCAACTTCTAAATCTCAAAAACCCATACTGCCAAAATTCTTCTAGATTCTTTTTCAAAATTTTTTTATGTGTTTCTGTGTGTTCATCCTCTGTAAAACCAATTCAATTTATAGGCAGTCTTAGGATCCGTTTAAGGAAAGGGACAGAATCAATCCCAGGTTTAAATCTTGGGATTGAATTCTATCATGACGGGATTTTAGGTTCCAAGATTCCAGCAATCACATGTTGATATGATTTGGCATTGAAGTTTTGACCAAGCGGGATTCTGATCTCGATTATATTTTTGTTTACGTGTGAATTAAAACAAAAAAGGAAAGAAGAAAAGAAGAAAAAAAAGAACATGAAAGACAAGAAAAAGAAAAAGAAAATAATAATAATAATAATAAT